>JAKGSA010000015.1:234437-248437 GCA_033558755.1 Philaethria dido | reverse complement strand
AAATCTCTATCAGAGATAAGTCCATCTTTGCTAACAACTTTTTTTTTAATATGTGTATTTATTTTGTTACAAAGTGCAATAAAGAATATATATATAATGAATTAATTTTAATTAAACGCTAATTAAAGTCTCTGAGTACAGCTGGTACGCTCTTAAATATCTCATAATAACATTGTTTCACACCAAAAAGACCTAAAATAACAAAATTATCAAATAAGAAATTTTCTTTAAAAATACAACAAGAATCTCGAAATGTAGGTCAATTTACATTGTACATTAGGTGATTAACCATACTACATTTATTTATGAATTAATATTTAAATTATAGTTTTTATTTCTTTTTATAGCTTTATCCTGTATCCCGCACATAGCAGGGTAGGCAGCGGGAACCTGAGAACCACATGTGAAGACACTGCGTTCTCTTTCAAAATTTCTGTTCTCCACTTTCCGCCGGATTGAAGCATTGCGTGCTGAGTGGCAGAACTCGGTGCCACGTTTTGCCTTGTTACCAAACCCAGAAAATGAAAATACAATTTTCATTTCCCGAAGAACCTGGGAACCTGGGATTCGAAGTCCCAACTTGTCGCGTTCACAGTCGCACCCGTGTGCCTCTGCGCCACGACAGGCGTTATAGTTTTTTTTGTTTAATATTAAAATAACAATTTAATTAATTAAAGAAAGAAGCTCCATGCGTTTTCTTGTATATACAAGAAAAAGCATGGAGCTTCTCACTTCACATATCTTACATCATAATATTATGATGCACAGAGAAAACGCTGTGTTATGACACTCCGTTCTTCACTTTCCGCCCCAATTCAAGACTTTACTCCTATACGTTGTATGTCAGTCAGCAATACATAGCGTTTAATAAAGAGTCTAGAGAGAGAATCGAAACCACATCCGATTGCATTTATAGTCAAACTGTTCCACAGCACCACGATAGCAAAATTAAAATCATTATTCATTTAAACAATGCTATCTTATAAGATATGAAAAAAGAGACAAGACAATAGGAAAGGGAGATAACAGTATTCACGCGGGTGCGAAGAGTTGCGACATTCAAGTTAACAATTGTATATTTCAATCCTGCTTTTAAAATGTCTCTTTTAATTTCGGTCGAAGCAGTATCTTTGGGCGGGCGGTTTTTGTTTGCGTTCGCCGACTTCATTAGCAGAAATGAAATTTTGCTTCTTGCCCATAGCCGTGGTGCAGGGATTCTCAAACTGTGTACCGTAGAAAGTAAACAGACGACATAATTCGATAGATAGATGGATTTATTGTACACAATGCCAATACACAAGGAAATATAAATTAGTACTGAGTATGTAAAGTAGGTCTTATTGGTAATAGCTATCTCTGACGGATAACCTTTGGCAAAAAGTAGCTTCACGCTTTCCGCATAGTATGGTAATCATATAGAGCGTAGGGTATAGGCACTCCGTTTTCCGCTTTTCACCGGAATCACACCGGAAAAGTGTCTTAAACACTGTATATTAAATAATGGATCTCAGTGCTGTACTATGTCCTACCAGAGCAGGGAAAATAAAAATAATTTAAATGTAATCATTGCCCCGAATGGGAATCAAGCCCACGACTAATCGCGTTTGCAGTTATCCTACCGTGCCGTAGTGGCTTCTTAACGACTTTTATTGTAGGTGCCTATTTCTTTCATCCGTAGATATAACTTTCTAACCTTGGATGACCTAGATTAGGACATCGGACTAAAAATCTTTGGGAACCTCTGCCGTACAGTGTAACGCTTGTTCGTTGGACGGAGTGAGAAGTTCGCATCCATGCTAATTTGAGTACATCATTGTTTCGAAGGATAAACAGGAAGGGTCTGTTATTTTGGGTTCCTGTATTTTAATATGGAAATCGTTGTGAGGATAATTTACGAATCGAGGTGAACCTCAACAGTATATTTTGGATATAATTTTTTTTTGTATTTTTGAAAAGAGAATTAGATATTATTTATTAGATAATCATAATTACTTTTTCTAGATTATTACTTTCTTTCGAATAGCACAATAATATATGTCACAAAATTGGCAAAAATATTATGACTTAATTCTGTGATAATGGTACACGATAGTACCTAAATATAGTGATACTACATTATGCCTATCTCGTACTAAGATATATAAAGAAATGAACACTAAATTATGTTAAATTTTAAACAAAAGGACCTGATGCAAGTGACTAGTCGACAAAACTAAGTACAATATTAAAATGTATGTAGTAGGTATTTTTATTTTATATGTATTGTGAAATGTGTTGTTATTGTCGAACAATGCTACATTTGCATGGGTCACATACACTCTATAATGTTTTAAATTATTCAAAAATTTAGAATTATAACCATTTAGAATTCGATTGCATCCTAGAATATTTGACGTATCTTGTCAAACACACGACTGATACTTATTCAACCCCACCACGACTATTACCTGCAGTGAACTCCTTTAATCTCCATCTCGCTTATCTCTTCTAATAATTAGAAATGCTTTTGTTAGGAACAGGGAATAATCAGTCGAGGCATTGTTGCTACCTTTTGTACCAACGTAATGGACCTCTTTGTGCAAATAATCATATTCTCCTAAACGTCAAATGTTTGCAACTTTATTCAACGCTTTTAAAAGCTCCTGTTTATGTTGTCGTTCAGTTTTATTACTAGGCATGGTGATGGCCTACACTCTGTACGGACAGGGGCGGTGAGGTTGTATCAATGTTCACTTTGCTATTTCCCTTAAAATCACTGGTATACTATAATATGTATCTTGTATTATGTGTGACGAGGATAATCGATATTTCCTTTGGTTTTAATATTCTAATAATTTTTAAGCTAGGTAATGTCATTATTGAGGCTATTCATGATGCAGTATCTTGGATTTATCCAAAAAGATTGATTATTGATTCAATTGCCATTCGGGAAATGATTATATTTAAATTATTTTCATTTTAATGCTCTGATGAAACAAAGTGTTCAGTCCCGTGAATGAATGTATAATATCAAAAATTACTTTCTTTGCTTTACTTAGCTTCACGCTTTGTCCCTAGCGACCCCGCTAGGGACAAAGCCCCTGCATACCTCTTTTGCCTTGTCCACAGTCATTAACCTCTTTATTCATGCGGGGGGTCCTCATATCTCAAATTTAGACAAAAATAGAGAACGGAGTACCTTGACACTAGATCCTCCCCAACTTACCTACTATGTGGTCAAAAGCATAATAAAATTAATAATAATCTCATAACGCCTGTCGTGGCGCAGAGGCACAAGCGTTTGACTGTAAACACGACAGGTTGTGGGTTCGATTCCCACTCCAGGAAATGTTAGTATTTTCATTTCCTGGGTGTGGTAACCAGGCAAAGCGCGGCGATGAGTTCCGCCACTCAACACGCGGAATATTTACCTCAATTTGGCGGAAAATGGGGAACGGAATTGTTGTAAGAGAACGGAGTGTCTTAACACTAGGTTCTCAGGTTCCCTCTGCCTACCCTGCTATATGTGGGATACAGCGTGAAGTTAAAAAAAATAATAATTCTATAATTTTTATATAAACACACCAAAACATCTTACCAATTGTACCGAATTTATTTAAAAAACGTCTATAACAAACACTTTGACAACTAACCCTGTATTTCCCAAGTGGGAATGCAATTGCACTAGCAGTACTACGCCAGTTTTAAGTTCGCCGCATTGCCTAGTCTGCGCCTAAGGATTTATGTTTATGAAGCGCGCCACTAGCCACCTGTATTTGCTTGAGTAAGTTGCTAGAGAGATTCATTGCGGCAATTTACTTTGTTAATTTATTACTATTATAAAGGCAAGAGTACTCGTACAGATGATGCTAAAATATAAATATGTTGTAAAGGGGTTGTTGGTGATTTTTTTTCAAATTTTTTCAAGGCTTTATTAGAGTTTCTTAATCTTTTTATATTTAAAATATGACATGAGTACAAAATATACTTATTATTATATATGTTTTAGTTAATAAAAGAATAAAATATATATTAATATTTTATATAATAAAATATATATTTATAGCACTAGGTTCCCTCTGCCTACCCTGCTATATGCGGGATACAGCGTGAAGCTATGTATTATACTTTATCGGAAACATGACGCCTGTCGTGGCACAGAGGCACAAGCGTGCGACTGTAAACGCGACAGGTTGTGTGTTCGATTCCCACTCCAGGGTTTTATTCTGGGTTTGGTAACAAGGCAAAGCGCCGCGTTGAGCTCCGCCACTCAGCACGCAATGCCTCAATTCGGTGGTAAGTGGAGAACGGAGTATTTTAACACTAGGTTCCCTCTGCCTACTCTGCTATATTTATATATATAAAAAAATAACAAAGGATTCTTGACACTATAAAAAATACCTAATAAAAAAAATCCTTTACAAACTAAATTCTTCCCCACAGGATCGACCACTCGCCCACAACGCGACTGCCCGTGTGTTCCATAGCAACCAGAGCCTCGTGCTGCAGAAGGTGACGCGGCACAGTAGCGGCCGGTACGCGTGCTCGGCGCTCAACGCTGAAGGAGAGACTGTGTCGAATGAACTACATTTTAGAGTTAAATGTGAGTATTCTTAATTTAGTATAATATTTTTTTAAAAAGTTTAAAAAGTGACGTGACACGGTAGGGAAACGAAAAACATATTTAGACGAATGTGATCAAATTTTTATACGTTTTCGAAATATGTATTTTTTTAGCTTCACTCTGTATCCTGCATATAGCAAGGTAGGCAGAGGGAACCTGAGAACCTAGTGTTAAGACATTCCGTTCCCCACTTTAACTCCCACTCAACGCCGCGCTTTGCCTTGTTACCAAACCCAGGAAATGTCTAAATATGTTCTTAGTATATTATAGCTGAATGAGTAGAGAGCGTAGTGTTAAGACACACTGCTCTTTATTAATCATTAAGTAGTTTGTTTTTTTTTTCTTTTTTTTCCATATAGTAGAACAGTCAAAAATAACCAAATGTTAAGACTATTCGTCGTTTGTGCCTCAATTCAAGACATTGCGTGTTGAATGACGGAACTCAACGTCGTATTTTGTCTTACCAGTGCGGAGATATAAATAAAACCAATTATCCGAATCGAAATCAACCATAACTTTTACAGTTAGACTGTGTCACTGCGCCACGGCGGTAAAATAATAATATTATGATTATTTTTCAATATAAAATCTGGTATTAATTTAAGAACTCGCTGTCAATTGAATGAATGGTACTTCACGAGATAAAGTGTATTTCTGTCAGTTTGCAAAGTTAATTTACTATTGACATGAATGTATACTGCTCACTATAGATATATGCTGTATACAGAAACGAAGTGTCTGTTAAGACACTCCGTTCCCACTTTCCGCCGAATTGAGGCATTGCGTGCTGAATGGTGGAACTCAACGCCGCGCTTTTCCTTATTACTAAACTTTTACATTTCCTGGAATAGGAATCGAACCCACAACCTGTCGCGTTTACAGTCACACGCTTGTGCCTCTGCGCCACGACAGGCGTCATTTTTCATTTACGATAAATATATTTTTAGTAAACGTAAATACTCATATAAAATGCTTTATTTATTTGTTTTTCCTAGTAATAGATAAACAAAATATCGTGAGTAACATATTTCTATCAAATTTCTTCGCTCGCGCTTCGCACTACATCACCACTATAATGATTTACAACTGACTCGGAAATTCAAATGATTTGGTAAGACAAAGCGCGGCGTTGAGTTAAGTATTAAATATCTAAAATAATTAATATTTAATATTTTCATTTCTTCGCTCTGGTAAAGAGGCAAAGTACGGTGATAAGCTCTGCCACTCAGCAATCTCTCACAGCAGCACTCAATTCGGTGGAAAGTGAGGAACGGAAATCTTAAAGGAACGGAGTGTCTTACCACTAGGTTCTCTGGCTCCCTCTGCCTACCCTGCTATATGCGGGATACAGCATGAAGCTAAACAAAAAATAGTTTTTACTAGTAATAGATAAATAAGATTTCGTGAACATATTTCCATCGGAATCCCCCGCTCGCGCCGCACTACATCACTACTGTAATGATTTACAACTGGCTCGGAAATTCAGAATAATGGCCCGCGGCGCTCGGACCCCATCCTTATTTGCCCGATGCACTCACATCCGGTGAAATTTACTTGCCAGAATTTTATATTACTATATTACTGGGTGGATTCTTTGGTGATCATATTTTGTAATAACTATGGGAAAATATGATGGTAGCTCAGTTTCTTGTGTAAGCTTCAAGCTTTTTCAGGCATAGCAGGGTAGTTAGAGAGGACCCAGAGTCAAGACACTCTGTTCTTCTCTGTTTACGAATTCGAGACTTTGCATATTGAGTGGCGGAACCCTACGCTGCGCTTTCTCTTACTAGAGACATATTTATATATAAATAATAATCGTCCCCTAAGTAAGAATCGAACTCATAACCTGTCTCATTTATAAACAAACACTGTTAACTTTTCAGTGCGTGTGCATTTTATATTAATGGGCGAACCTAAGCGCTATCTTCCCAAAGTGGAAAAATCAAAATAATTCTAACATCGAACCCACAACCTATCCCGTTTACAGTCAGATACCCTACTGGGTCACTATGTCATCATTTATATAGTAATATTCTTAAAATGTAGGTCTTACGAGACAATTGTGAAGTAGGGAGCAAGGTCAGACCCTAAACTGGTAAACAATCACTCCGAGGTGGACAATAGCGTGAATAAATGAATGGTGGCCGGTGTACAAGCGAATTAGATAGACAATAAGGAAAGTTATACTAAATTAACACTGCTTTTGTTCTTACTATGAAAAAGATTTTGTAAAGATAATAATTCAAATTTAAAAAATATATCTATGTAATTAAGATCTTTACAAAAAAAGACTAGAAAGTACAATTATTACGAATAACTCAAAAATTATTCGTTAGTTCTTAACTAAATTTAAATGAGACCATTCAAACCAAACCAGACTAGCTATCACATAATGAATGAATCATCAAAATTTGCTCACCTAGTGAAATGTTATGAGGGGAGCGGGGAAATAAAAATTATTTCATTCTCCTGAATGGAGATCGAACATAAACTATCACATATGCAGACAGACATTGTCCCACTGCGCTACGAAAACCTTTTTTTTAATAGATATTTTTACCAACTTCAAAGGAAGAAGAAGATTTGTTTTTTACTGGGTGAAAAAAAAAAAGATGATTCTTTTTGTATATGACAGCTAGTGCTTCTAATGAACAAATAGTTTTCCAGTTATTCGTAATTATGTTAATTTTGAATGCAGTTTTTGAAATTTTCTTTGTTTAAGCTGTTCTTTTTTAACATCACGCTGTACCCTGCACATAGCAAATGGTTAGGCAGAGGGAACCAGAGAACCTAGTGTTAAGTTACTCCGTTCTCTTTTAAAATTCCTCTTATAAACTTAATTATTTGATAAATATTGTCTCCATTTCTCATTTCATCAAGCCATAAACAATCATAAAACGAACAATCATTCATCTTAATACACGTGTATTACCGGTTAATTACATTTTTGAGGATTCCCCGGAAATCCTAAACAATAGGCAATTATGCTGGATTGAGGTGATTAAGCGAGGTATAAAATATAAACGACATAAATTCGGCTTTCTTCTGCAAAGTGACGGGGCGCAGGTGGTCACCTCCTCCGGCCTCGTCATTCGTTAACTGCGAGGCGTTTTGTAAGGAAATATGAATTAAAATGAAAGTCGAGGTATAATTTCTTGAATACTGAGTTAAGTATGGTTATTAATCTTGGCATGAACTAGTTACATTGTTGTATGCTAAGACTTAAAACGGCTTCTAGTCTTATTTCGTATAGCAGGGTAGTCAGAGGGCACTTAGTGTCAAGACACTCCGTTCATTGCTTTCTGTTCGGGTTCGTGACATTGCGTGTGTGCAAGTGGCAGGACTCAAAGCGGCGCTTTGTCTTACCAGTGCAAAGAAATTTAAATAATTTTAATGTAAGCATTCACCGAAGTAGAAATCGAACGTACCAATCAGACGCAGACCCCCTGCGCCGCGATGGCGTCTAGCAAACCATATACCCTGTGAGAGGACGGGGTTAGAATGCAATTCCCCTCCGCAGTTGAGTAGCGTCCCGTAAGAGGCGGGTAGCATTTAGGTGGTAGGAGGTTCGTTCTCCAACTGCTCACGACCACTATTGTGTCAAAGACGAACCGCCAAATATATAAGGATGTGTTCCGGTTCGATGGCACGTAAGCCATGATTTCCCTATCACCACGCATCCTTTGCCCAGAATGTGGTGATTCCCATGGCGAACTGCCATGGCCATCGTCTCCTTCTCCTTCTATCTATACACACCAGACCGGACGCAACGCATTCACAAATCCTCTGGTATTGTAAACGTCCATAGGCGAAGGTAGCCATTTACCATCAGGTAATATCTTCTCGTTTGCTATCCTTTATCAAAAAACACTATTCAAGTAGTATTAACATTAGGAAACATCAAATTTGCACCGAGTTAACTAATGTTCCATCTCTATTCACATCCTACACGTAACTACTACACATAACTACAACTAGATACAACTAGATGTTCAAAATTCAGCATTTGGTTTTCACTAAGTGTCGGTGCGTGTACCCTGCATTGCGGCCGGCTCATTATTAATGCGTACGACATAATTGCTCCTTGCCCTAATTCCAACCCGTAACTCCCGACTGTACAAGGTCACTGGAGAAGTTTTATGTTTTAAGGAGTACTTAATAATGTATTGAAGCTATACAGTTTATATGATGTTATTACGCGGCGTTGAGTTCCGTCACTTAATATATTTGTACATTGTATAGTGTTCTTTGATTTTCGTGATTATTACACATATTAAATGAAACTATTTTAACCGGATTAATCGCGACTAACGACCTGATGAGTCTACCTGTGACCACGGACTACTGTAAAGTGTTCGAAACGTCGGGTTTCCAAAAATGTACTTTCGAATACTAAAATGTATGCGATTAATCCGGTTAAAATAGTTTCATGTAATTATGTAGTGTTTCGAATTTTGGTAGCAAGCAACGAACGCAGTGTACTACTGTGAATGACTTTAGCTTCTCTTTGGTTACTGTGCTATACTGGATAAAGTGTGAATCTGATTTCTTTATGAAATTATTAGTTATGTAGAATAATTTTCACGCTGTATCCCACATATAGCAGGGTAGGCAGAGGGAACCTAGTGTTAAGACACTCCGTTCCCCACTTTCCGCCGAATTGAGGCATTGCGTGCTGAGTGGCGGAACTCAATGCCGCGCTTTTGCCTTGTAACTAAACCCAGCAAATTAAAAATTCTATTTCCTGGAGTGGGAATCGAACCGACAACCTGTTGCGTTTACAATCTCACGTTTGTGCCTCTGCGCCACGACAGGCGTTATTATTAGATACGTAGAATAATTTGTTAGTACTTTGTGATCAATATATTTTGAGATGAAATATTTTAGAAGACTCATCGTTACCCGCGGCTTCGCTCAGTAGTTAGTAGAGTGAACAATAAGTTATAATACAAGACACATTAGTATGGTGCCTTCATATGCGCATCATCGTGAATATATCAATTTTTCAATAGTTGTTTTATACTTCACGCAAGTAATTATTATATTTATATGTGAAGCATAAATACTTTGCACCTTTTTTTCGAAAATTACTCGGACCGAGGTGAATGAAAATTTACATACATATTGTATACAGAAAGAAGAAGTGCAGAAAACCTACATTCGTTATATTAATGGTTCAGAAATACATTAAATAACATACATACATGGCTTCACACTGTATCTCGCATCTAGCAGGGTAGGCAGAGGGAACCTGAGAACCTATTGTTAAGACACTGCATTCCCCACTTTCCGCCAAATTAAGACATTACGTGCTGAGTGGCGGAACTCAACGCCGCACTTTGCCTTGTTACCAAACCCAGGAAATGAAAATACTAACATTTCCTGGAGAATTTCATCGAACCCACAACCTGTCGCGTTTACAGTCGCACGCTTGTGCCTCTGCACCACGACAGGTGTTACATTAAATTAATAAAATATATATTAAACACATTCGGCGGAAAGTGGAAAACGGAAGTGTCTTAACACTAGGTTGAAGGTTCTCAGGTTGCATCTGCCTATCCTGCTATGTGCGGAATACAGCGTGAAGCTAAAAAAAAAAACTAAACCAAACACCAAGAACCCTTATTCACTCAATAATATTGTAACATTCAATATTTACTAGAAAATTAAATTAATTCCACACGAGTAGACATTACGTGATAGGATTATATTTGGGTATAGTTAAAATTATATACTTGTCATAAAATAATTATTTGTATTTTGTATACAATCTGTTCTCCCATTGTTCCCGAAGGCCGACCTTCACGTCAAGCAATTCATCTCCAAAGTTACACAGAATTCGTTAGAGACATTAGAGGAGATTGCAATCACAAAAGAAAATGCTGGAATCAATGTGAAGTAATTTGGGGTAATAGATTTGTAACGCTTGTGTTGGAAAATAAGCTGTATTGCTTTTCAGTCATTTGGTGAAGTGCGCGTGTTACTTTGGAGTTAGTGGAATGGGACTTAATAAATAATGTGTGTATTATGTGTTGTAAGTTACTTATTTAGTACAAAGCGCGGGGTTGAGTTTCACCGTTTAACAAGCAATGTCAGGACAGTGGCAATTTGGGCAGACGTGGCGAATAAAGTACCTTAACCCTAGAATTTCTCTGAGTGCCGTGCTTTCGGGATAAAGTGCCAAAAAATAATTTTGCCGATTTGTTTTTTAATGGAACTTCCGTATACTTCTTAATTATCTTTTGTAAATAGATACTGCGAGCTGATTTACATAAATGATCAGGATAACTCAAATTCTAATACTATAACATATCTTTTAAACGCACTATTTATGTGTATTCCAATATTTTTTATATATATTGCATCAGTAACTTCTCTTATTTCTTCCTATATATACATATAATCTATACTGTTTTATTAAACAATCATAATATGTAGGTATATTATTTTTGAGAGTTTTAAGGTGTTAATGACACATTCAGGAAGTAAAGAACATTTTTAGGAAACGTATAAAATATTGTACGTAGCATGACTCGAACCCGCGCCGCTTAGTAACCGTCCAAGTGCTATGACTGCTAAGCCATGCGTTTTCTAATACTGTTTTTCGTTTCCTAGATATATATCTTTATCAGAATAGTACACATAGTTAGTAGTTAATAGAAAAAAAAACCATCCTCAATGATTGAAAACGCAAGGTCGCGTGTCCTACCTAATGCACTGATACGTCGCATGACCTCCATTTGGTACACAAGTTTTGCACACTCCACAAATTCCGTTCACACGAAAAAATGCTTTAACCCAAACTGAAAACTATTCAGAACTGCTTGCGAGGTTATTATAGTAATATTCGTGACCGGTCCGAATACCGTTCCAATTTACTTGATAGTTTCACTATCGGCTCACCTCAATCGCGAGTCTCTATTTCAATCTGCGGAAGCGGTGACTATTAGAGAGATAGTTAAATTGAGATCCGAATACGATAATGTTCCTCATTCCTGCTGAAGTCAAATGACAATTGACACGTAACTAGATATTTGAAATGATTTTTATGTGAAAGCTTTCTTGTAATATTTAGATTGGACGTTTTTGGTGTTTCTTTAGGTATTTGGTGTCTTAGTGTGATTGTATGTGATATTATACTTAATATTAAACAAAGTTGTAAATCACACTGTTATATTATATATATAATTTGAATTTGAACCATCGAGGTGGAGTGGAATAGATATGGTACTTAAGGTAATGATAACATTTTAAAAAGTCGATGCATCGCAGCGTTGAGTTCCACCGCTCAGCACAATATTTCGAATTTGAGTGGAAAGTGGACAGAGTGTCTTCAAACTAAGTTCTGCGAAAAAAAAATCCAATTTCCTCTGTAGTCACAGCTAAATTCACCAAACAAATAATGTAATATAATATAGATAATCACAACATAGTAACACATGGAACTATTATTCCAGATGCCCCATCATGCAGGAGCGGCGGCGTCTCAGTAGTAGGCGCCGCGCGAGGCGAGTCCGTGGTGATCGTGTGCGAGGTGGACGCAGACCCTCCTGCTGCTGTCTTCAAGTGGAAGTTCAACAATTCCGGAGAGACTTTGGATGTAGCTGCTGATAGATATACGTCCAATGGCAGTGCGTCAAGTCTTAAGTATGTATTTTGAGTTACTGACGTGTTGTTTTAATTTTGATTGAAAAGAAAAGATATTCGGAACTACGAAACGTTTTAAGTTTTTGTTTTTACAGTTTTCTTTACAGTAATATAAGTTAGTATGAAATGTTATCAAAAAAAAAATGAAAACAGGGGACACATAAATATTTAAATTAACTGCAAAAAATTTATAGGATGGTCATAATCGTTATCTAGTGAAAAAATGTTCTACAAATATACTGATATCATGTTAAATGTTATATTCTCATCTATACAGAGAGTTCTTCTTCATCTATATAGTAGAAAAGCATGTTTATATCCGTAAAGTTATGTCTTGGTAACTTAGATAATAATCAAATTATCTATACTACCGGTTTTAAGGAAGAATTGATAAAGATTTTACATGATCTGCAAAAATGTTCATATTATTTATTAAATAACAAAAGTGTAATTCCATGAACATGAATGTATTTCCTACTTATCTATACATCTAAACACAATTTTGAAATCGTGTAATAGAAAAATAATTGTGAGACGTCGATGAAAAGTCGGTAGAAATCGGCTCTCACGAAAAGCCTGCTCATGCAAATCCTTTGCAATTGAACAAGTTTGTCGAAATGAAAAGTTTAATCAGCGTGAATGTTTGTTATTCACTGATTCAGAATTGGATTTCAAGCTTGTCAATTACACAATCAGAAAGGAAAAACGTCCTGCGATGCAAAAATGAAGCTAATTTTCGTCAAAAATTCGATTCTGATTGGCTTTTATTGTACCCATTTTTAACTGTATATTATGCTTTAAAAATTGAGAAAATTGCTTCGTAAATCAACTTTATAGCACGGAGCTTTCATTTCAAAAGGTGATTAAGCGGCTTTTTCTGCGAGAGGCTCGAAAATATCAAGGAGCAAATTATGAGCCATTAACGTCCCATCGCTGGGCAAAGATCTCCCCTGATTTACAGACTTGCACCCACCACGCCTGATAACTTCTTAAAAGAATTCTTCTATGTTTACAATTTAGTGACATACTCGTATATCTATTTTTTTTCAATAAATTCCGACTCTTACTTAATCTTGTACTATATACAACATTTCAATTAAAAGATATTTGCAAAGTCTCATATGGCTAAAGTAATATAATTGCAATTTAATTTTTAAAAACATTAATACCTGTAGTAAAATGTTATAAAATATCTCAACATTAATATAAAAATGAATATAAATTATATAACAAGTAGTTTTGACACCGTATTCAGATACACCCCGGTGGCGGACCTCGACTACGGCACGCTGTCGTGCTCCGCGGCCAACGACGTCGGCACGCAACTTGCACCGTGCGTCTTCCAGATGGTAGCTGCTGGTAAGAAACTGGATATACTTCGTTATTTAATTGCTTTAAGATTGGCACACATGCCCGAATCTGAGAACAATACCATATTTTCATAGCATGCCGTTGCCAGGACGACCAGACCGGGTAGAAAATATTATTATGCTTGTTTCTTTTAGTTTTCTTTTAAATTTAATCTGCTATTACTAATAATTATTTTCTATATATAGGTAAACCACACGCACCAAGGAATTGTTCTTTATGGAATCAAACTGCGGACTCGGTGGAAGTGTCATGTGTTGCAGGCTTCGATGGCGGATTGCCGCAACGGTTCCTACTCGAGCTATACTCCGGTGATGATGACAAGCCTAGGTAAATAATTCAGTCTTTTTTTTTAAAAGTGGGATACTCAAATGTAGGCTTA
>JAKGSA010000015.1:112431-234336 GCA_033558755.1 Philaethria dido | reverse complement strand
AAAGGTAAGAAACTCTTTAAAAATCCATGGATTCACCGTGTCCATCGCGTTGCAAAGAAAGGAGATTGGAGAGTGTCTGGAACTTACGACCCAAGTGTAGATATAAGGGCCCCTTTAAAATGCAAATGAAGTTCATTACTACTGTCGGCACTCCACGATTTTTTGCGAAAAATTGAGTGTGTAATTTGAATTAACAAAAAAGTATCTACATACAATAGTAACAACTCATAATAAGTGAGAGAGGTGAACAGGACTAAATCATGGTCATTATTTATTTTATACCATTTTAGTATATATCTAAAAAAATGGTTCATTATGTAATAAAACGAAAGCTAAATACTTACCTAAAAAGTAACAAATATAGAATTTTTTTCAAAACAAAGAGTATTGTTATAAATTATTATAAATGCAAAAATTACTGAGGATGGATATTTGATACTTTTTCACGTAAAAAACTATTAAACGGACATAAATATTACAGTAATACAGTTTATGGTATACTAATAGCACAAAGGCTACAATTTATCAAGATTTTGAATAATTTTACTATAATATAAAGATACATATCAAGTAGTATCTCTACGGTTCGTGTATATTATTATGGTGCGTATCACGTTCGTATGGGTCTCGTATCGTCGTCGTGTCGTCGTCGTGTCGTTCCCGTATCGCTGTAATCTACCGCCGCTGTTAATGCGTAATGAGAGCACTTCCGAGTTTAACGAGCTCGCGCGTATCGTGTTAATTGTGAAATATCATTAAACATTAAATACCACGTTTTTATGAAAACATATATTTATTGAGGGCATATTAAAATGTGTCACTTTTGAATTAAATGTTTATATTATACTTAAAGGAATATTTGTCCTGTCGTGGCGCAGAGGCACACGCGTGCGACTGTAAATGCGGCAGGTTGTGGGTTCGATTCCCACTCCAGGAAATGGATTTTTTCATTTCCTGGGTTTGGTAATAAGGCCAAGCGCGGCGTTGAGTTTCGCCACTCAGCACGCAATGACTCAATTCGGCGGAAAGTGGGGAACGGAGTGTCGTAAACCCTGCTATATGATGAGCTATGTATGTATATAATAAATAAACCTTGAATACGTAACTTCCATTCCAATAAGCTGGCTAGTTGTAGCCGCCCTAACCGGTCTCTGTACAACGAGGCTCCATTAGCTCAGTTTTGATGAGGGCGTCTAATTAAAACCCTCTTTCCCGGCACATTTTGTTAGCATTTATGAAAATATATTTTTAAATAAAAAAAATATTTCCCGTTTGTTTAAGTAAATTGAATGAAATATGAAGTAATATTAAGTGATATAGGCCATCGTAGCTTTGCCTGAGGGTTTCTGACTGTAAACGCAATGGTAAAACAAAATGCGGTGTTGTGCTCCGCCACTTAAAACGTAATCGGTAAAAGAGCTTGTAAAGAAACACTAGAAACTTAATTTAATATAAAAATGTAAGTATTGTCAGTTGTAAAGGAAGCTACTATCCTACGCCATTTGCTATCACATTTTAAATGAAATTATATTAAACCGATTAATCGCGCCTATTTTGGTATTCGGAAATATTGATCATTATATAAAATATGGGGTTTTGAATACTTTGCAGTAAACTGTTATAGTCTTATTAATATATTTCATCACCAATGTCTTTCCGCACAGAAGGATACGCAGAGAGAATCGAGTATCCACATTTTGCTGTCCACTTTCCGCCCAATTTCGAGGCACTGCGTCTCGAGCGGCGGAACTCAACACCGCATTCAAATTGTTATTAATATCCGCTTAAAATGATTTTATGTATTTTATATACATAAAATCATTCTTATTAGTATTAATCACGTTATTAAATGCATTCCCAAGTATAATACAGGGGCGGGGTAATGACGCGAAAGGGTATCTAATTCAGGACGCGACAATGGAGGCGGACAATGGTCGCTAACGAGATTTCTGATCCCGGCCCTATCCTATCTCTTGTAAAAATTCACCTATAAATTTCTGGGTCAAGCCTCTTTTCTAAGACTTTTTTGTAAAATATCGTAAATTTATACCTTGTATAGAAATGTATGTATATGTATGTTTTGCTCGTCTAGTATAAAGAATTGGCGACAGCTTTCGCCGTATAACAATTTAAGTGGTGTTACTACAGATTGGGAAGAGTACAGTAATTAGTCACTGATTCATTTTTCGTGCGGAATATATTTGAAAATTAATACCAATAGAATGTACTCGGATGGTTTGGGCACGTTGAGAGGAAAAGTGATGAAGGAAAGTATGAAAATGATTATGATTGCTTTATAGAGAACGATTGAGATTGAGAAGAGAGTGTCTTAGCACTAGGTTCTCTGGTGTCCTCTGCCTGCTTGCCTACTTTATGCGGCATACAGCGTGAAGTTCCATGACATTCAACATTCCGCCTTTCTATTCCGCTAGGGATAATTAGTGCAGCTTAAAATAAATTACACAACTTGGCAGCTTCACTTCAAGGAACCTAGTGTATTAAGGCGGAAAGTGGAGACTGTTCTCCACTTAACAGTGAGGGAATCAAACCCACAACCTTCGTGCTAGCAGTCTGCATCTACAATGATCTCTAAGGCTGAAATATAGAAAGAAAAGAAACAAAACTTATGTTTATTTATATCTCTTAAAAAATGCGCGTAGCGTAATAAAACTTTGAGGAATGATTCATGAAATAATATTTTTTATACAAAATCTCGCTCTCCATTCCACTCCCTCAGGACTAGAATTTTATAGTTGTATCTTTTGTTAGCGCATGCCGACTTCTTAACAGCTTCACGACTTTCAGCTCGATTTGTGCTGTGTCCTGGATTTTGTTTATAGATCTGTCAGTCACGTTATATTTATACTAGCTGTATCTCGCGCCTTAATTTGCGTGGACTTTAAAGTCAAAAAATCTTGTTTTGTCCCGTTTTCGTAGGAGTCATTTGTTTTGAAAAATTTATATATACTTTTAAGCCCCCTAAAGAGCCTACATATCAAATTTCAGCGTTTTATGCCAGTAGTTGCGCCTGAACGTTGCCTTTCAGTCAGTAACGTGATATTTAGATTTCCAAACAGTTCCTGTCTTTTTGTCATCTTTTTTTAAGATGTACTTTTAAAAAGTCTGTCCAATTTAATTTCTTTTGCAACGATAAATTTCCTTCGTGTGTTCTTCATATAACAAGACATAGGAGAAAATATTATTGTTTAACTGACACTTACGAACTGAACTAAACCGAACTCGTTCTTAACAAACTTTCGCCTATAATATTATCATGTTAAAATAATACACAAGAAATTCATTCTAATTATGCGTAAATGCTTATTTATTTACTTTATAACTATATTCTAGTATTTTTCTTGAGAATTCAGCTGTTATTGTGAATAATTCATTTGAATTGAAGTAATTTCGTTATACTTTAATGTTAGGAATAATTATCCTTTAAGTGATAATCGAATTAATGCTTTGCTTGTTGGATTGTAGCCGCATTTTCCGTAATTAACAAAAGTAATATGATAAGTCGTATAAATTTTTTAAAGTGTTATTCATACATTTGCGAAGAAAAAATATATTTTTAGAAAGTTTGTAAAAATTTTTGACACGATATATTAATAATAGATAATTTTCGAAACGATTCAAAATGGTGTCTCATTGAAACTTTCCAAAGAAAGAAAGAGAAAGCAATATCTCGATCTGTTTCCAAGAGGCTCGAGTTCGAGTCTTACGTTCAAATATTCTTTTTTTTTCATGAGTGGAAACAAGCAGAAACATAGTGACCAGCCACTCATTTTAAGCTAAACATTCCAACGAAAACACAAAATTCAATGTTGACAATAGAAAATGAAGTATAATTAGATATTTATAAAATGAGAAACAATGGCTAACGAGTTTCCACATCATAGCCCTCGGCTTGCTCTTGTGAAAAAATCTGAGAATTCAAGCCTATCGTGGCGCAAAGGCACAAGTGACAGTAGATGCGACAGGTTGTGGGTTCGATTCTCATTGCAGGAAATGAAACTATAAAATAGTATCTAGTATTTTCATTTCCTCGCTCTGGGAACAAGGCAAATCGCCACTCAGCACGCAATGCCTTAATTCAGCGGAAAGTGGGAAACGGTAATATTAAAAGAGAACGAAGTGTCTTAGCACTAGGTTCTCTACTCCCCTCTGCCCTGTTATGTGCGGGATACAACGTGAAGCTAAAAAAAAGGGAGACAATGGCTAACGAGTTTCCACATCGCTGCGTCTCGACTTGCTCGTGTAAAAAAATTAGCTATAAATTCCCGGGGTCAAGCTCGCTGTCTGCTTGATACATTTTTAATCCTCTTTAAGGGGAGGATTCTTGTTAAAGCTCTTTAAGATTTACACTGGTTACTGGCTGATGCTATTTGACTTCACGTTGTAGAGCGAAGTAGTGAAACTGAAGGGAAATTAAAGTAACATTTGGTTGAGTTTTAGGTTTAAATTAATTTCTTTGTTAAATTAAAAACGTTTTTTTTATTGGAAATCTCCATCAGGGCACAGTGGGGTAGGGTCTGATGGTATCGAAAGGGTTGTGGGTTCGGTGTCGGGAGAGTTATTTTACTCAAATTTTTCACTTTAAGACCCAACGCCTTTATGCAACTCAACACGTGAAGTGGAGTAAGAAGTGTCTTGTGATTAGATTATCTTTACTGTGGGACTTACATAGACTTATATGGGAAAAGTCGTTAAACTCTTTTTTTTATTAATGAAAATATTATTATGTACGTCATAATAGACGTCTCTTTTTGTTATTTCATTCGATCCTCACTCAGCTAAATATATTATGTTTTTTTTTATATGAAGAGTGGAGTGATCATTTTTTTTAATACTATTTTTTTTATTAAAATTATTTTATTAAGTGATAATTTATTCTGATCTCTTTTATACATGATTACGTGACTATCAGAGTTTACTCATGAGAAGCTTTAAGTACCCATTGATGGTATAGCTTAGTTGACTCGAGAGCCTGGGCGTGCTACGAGTATCTCGAAGATAGAAGTTCGAATCCTCATATATTTAGGTACAACATTTATAAAAGACTAAAAGAACAGAAACTCCTTAGCCATCCATGGATTTACCTTGCGGTTGCCCATCGCGTTGCAAAGAAAAGGAGTTTGGAGAGTGCCTGGGACTTACGACCCAACGTGTAGGTTTAAGGGGCCCCTTTAATTAAATAAATAATAAAATTAAGCATTAACGTTCACCTCCACTATCCGGGCTCCTCTCTCTACCTAACCAAATTTGATATTTATTTTTCTTTATAATACATTAAAAAAATGTATTTTTAGAAAGCGTATAAAATTTTAACGTAACCGAACTCGAACCCACGTTACTTATACATGCACGTGCTTATGTAGCTATGTCAAAATTTTCACACGTTTGTCATTATTTATTATTGTTATTCGCATCTTTTGTGATTTTTACAATTTTTGTGTGTGTATTGTTTAAACTACGCCCATCTCTCACATAAGCTACAGCAGGATAGAGAGAACAGGATAAGGAGAAATCTTGTGTTAGAAACTCGGTTTCCTAATTTCTGCTCAATTTCGAAACATTGCATATTGAGTAGTCGATCCTAATACTGCACTTTTTCTTACCAGACGAGGTCTGGTAATGATATGGATAATGATTATAACGTAAAAATTCCCTCAAGTAGGACTCGAATCTACAACCAAAGCGCTTACAATATCAAACACTGTTCCACGGCACTACTAGCTGTACGTACTATTAATCTACATGGAACATAAGTGTCTAGTGTAATGTAATGTAATATAATTTCACCATAACATTTTATATTCACCAAACTTGAGCCTAAAAAGGAAACTGACATCTTATACGAGTACAAGCAGTTCCTTAAACATTATCGTTCAAGTAAACTCATCTCTTTATACTTCCTCATGATTATATGATATTAGATACTTATTATGCCTCAATTCGGCAGAGAGTGAGAAACGGATATATTATGAGAACGAGTGTCTTAACACTAGGTTCTCAAGTTCCCTCTGCCTACCATGCTATGTGCGGGATATAGATTATGAAGCTTATAAAAAAAAATGAGCGTAATAGTGTGTTAACCCTCTACCTGTTAAATATCGTGGTAAAATTGTATGCAGCTGTTGTATTTCCATATTAATTATTTGGTAAACGGAAGTCAAAAAACATTCCCGAAATTCTTTAAACAGGCCTAGTCCATGTGAGGGCATTACAACGAATTTATGATTCACATACATTATAATTATAACAAAACACGCAATGTACAACGACGCTAAATACCCACTTCAATATTATGAAGGAAAAATGTTAATTTAATGTTAAGGAGCCATCGTGGCACAGTGGGACAGTATCTGCTGTAAACGCTAGTGGTTATGGGTTCGATTTTCACTCGGGGGAATGATTATATTGAATTATATTAATTTCCACGATGTGGTAACACAGAGCGTGGCACTGAGTTCCGCCACTTCATACGTAATGTTTTGAATTTAGACAGCAGTGGAGAATGGAATGTCTGAAATTAGATTTCTTTTACTACCTTGCTATGTGGAAAATCATATAAATGGTAAATATTAAATTATTTTCATTTCCACGCACTCGTAAGATAAAGCGCGGCATTGAGTTCCACCAATCAACACATATTATCTCGAATTGAGGTAGAAAAAGGACAGCGCAGTGTCTTGACATTGATTGTCTCTGACCCAGCTATGCAAAACTAAACACACTTTCTCTCGAATTTAGTCAGTAAGTAAAAAACGGAGTGTCTTTTCACTATGTTCTATCACATTATCCTGCTATGAAAAACAATCGTGAAGCTACAAAAAAAATGTTAACTAATACTTTATACGTAAAATTTCCATATAAGTAGGTAGGGGGCGTTTATATGAACGTCGCAATTCTTTCAATACAAGTAAAACACTGGCAGCATTTACAGTCTCGTCTAAATGTTATTGCACGTATAAAACGGTGTTCAATCGACAATTCCTCTGCATTATTCCTTTATGAGTAACAATAAACTATTTACAACTACTCTTTATTAAGTGACGTTGATCTTTTGTAATAGCTTAATTGTGTTATATAATCACGTGACTTCTTTGCGTAAAATTTGGACTGTATAATCTAAAATTTTAAAATTTTTCAATTTGGTAAGAATTTCGAGAAATGCTCCCCTACACTTCCCAAGGAGTAAATATGTCAAATTTTACATTTCTATTCATCTAATCATACGTGTATAACACGTAATATAATAATACGTGCACACATGAAATCATATGTTCATTGTTCATACATACATAGCTCCACGCTGTATCCCGTATATAGCAGGGTAGGCAGAAGGAACCTAGTGTTAAGACACTGCGTTCCGCACTTTCCACTGAATTGAGGCATTGCGTGCTGAGTGGCGGAATTCAATACCGCGCTTTGCCTTGTTACTAAACCCAGGAAATGAAAAAATCCGTTTCCTGGAGTGGGAATCGAACCCACAACCTGTCACATTTACAGTCGTATGCTCGTGCCTCTGCGCCACGACAGGCGTTCATTGTTCGTACATGAAATTACACCGCACGCCACTGTAGGCTTCCTGAGGAGTGTAGGGGAGCACTAAGAGAAGATTTCTTGAAATCCCTGCAAAAACAGTAAAAAACGAGATTTTAGATTTTATAGACCACGCAAAAGAAATCGCAGGATACAGCTAGTTTTTTTATATAATTTACAAATAATCTTCCAAACTTAAGCACACGGCTAATTAAGTAAAACTTCACTTTCAGTACTGCAGTAGTAATTTTTAAAAAAATATGAGTCATTAGCGTTAAACTACTCCCCGGCGAGCTTTTATTTTGTAACCCTCTCGTACTTTTATCATCCCCTTTTTTAAATGAACTAATTCAAGTATTAATGTGCTCGCTAACTGCTATTGTTAGGCTCTTTTTAAAAAGTCATTATCTGTACCAAGTAGCCTAGTTTCATATTTTTAGCTTCACACAAGTCCCATATATAGTTGGTTAGGAAGTAAGGTTTTTTTTAGCTTCAGCCTTTATTTCTTATAACATGGCAGTTAGGGAGAACCTAGTGTTAAGACACTCCATTCACGCTTTTTGCTCGAATTCCAGATATTGAGTGTGGCGGAATTCAACGCCAGAGCGAAAAAAATAAATATAATTTAAATATAATCATTCTCCTGAGTGGGAATCGAACCCAGAACCAATCGCGCTTACAGTCATACGCTTTCCAAGTCATTTTATTTTTATTAAAATCTTAATTATATATTCGTTTTAGTTTTCGATAAAAAACGGTTGATAGACAGAATAATTGTGGGAAACGTCACAAAGACATGCCAACGAATTTATATAAAACAAAATATACGGCAACTACAAAGTTAAATATTGGTAAATTATATAATATTAATAAAGAACTCGGCGTTGAGTTCCGCCACTCAGCACGCAATATCAATCAATTCGGCGGAAAGTGGGGAACGGAGTGTCTTAACACTAGGTTTTCCTTATCTACCCTGCTATGCGGAAAAAAGCATGAAGTAATTTTTTTCTTCTCTTAATTAAGTAAAACAGAACATATATATAAAGAATCCATTCTTTAAAAAGTACCCCAATTACTATTGATATTGGCTGATACAGGCCTTTGAGTCGTGGTATATTCAATACTTTATTATTGCCAATAAAAGCAATATCTTGACATGGAGATCGAATTTTTATTGTTCTGAGTAAAGAAATAATTGACTACATATTGGCGCAGTCGACAAGTGTTTGTACGATGAATGTGGGTTTGGTTCCAACTTTTATTAATAGAAAATATCGATTTTCATATACGAGTAGAAAATTCGTAATCAAATCAATGTTACGTTTTTTGTCAGGTTAATCAGAGAAATCGAGAGTGAGTGTAGACGCCTGTCGTGGCGCAGACACACAAGCGTGCGACTGTAAGCGCGACAGGTTGTGTGTTCAATTCCCCACGTCAGGAAATGTAAAAGTGTAGTAATTTCATTGGGTTTGGTAATAAGGCAAAGCGCGGCGTTGAGTTCCGCCACTCAACACGCAATGCCTCAATTCGTTTGGCGGAAACAGAGAGTCTTAACACTAGATTCCCAGGTCCCCTCTGCCTACCCTGCTATATGAGGGATACAGCGAGAAGCTAAAAAAAAAGAATGCCAACGATATATTTTGAGAGAATGTATATAAGAGGTATGTTTTGTCAAACCATAGCGAAAAAATGATAATTTAATAATAATTACCCGGACTGGGAATCGAGCTGATAACTATCGTGTTTACGGTCGTTTGTAGTTCGATAGGAACGTATGGTTTAGTAGTAGTGGCTACAGCGCGTTTACGAGAGGCGCGGTTTCGAGTCCCGTTACGTTTTATTTGTTTCACCGATTTCAAAAGAGGAGGAGGTTATCAATTCCACAGTTTTTTTATATATTTTACCGCATAACTTTTTACTGGATGAACCAATTTTGATGATTCTTTTATATGATAGCTAGTGTTGATGTCCCTTTTCAATTTAATTAAGATCTGACGAGTTTTTGAATTATTCGTAATAATATTATTATAGTGCATTTTATTAAAAGTCGATTCTCTTATTTTATAGGTAGGGAACCTAGTGTTAAGCCACTCCGTTTCCACTTTCCGCCGAATTGAGGCATTGCGTGCTTTGCCTTGTTACCAAACCCAGGAAATGAAAATACTAAACGTCTTCATTTCATAGAGTAGAAATCGAACCCACAACCTGTGGCGTTTACAGTCGCACGCTTGTGCCTCTGCGCCATTTTTTATTAAAAACTTATATAAATTATCTCACACACAAATGCACAAGTCTAACCTAGTATAGTAAATTATCCATACATTACACCGTATTACGTCTCCAGAGGACTCGCGGTCCTTACAGATGACCCTTAAATTACGAATGTAGGTCGTAAACAAAGTTTCCCATGTATATGTGTGTTAATTCATACCATTACGAGTGTACGCCAATGTTGGTGTACGAAATGAACATGTCAAAGTAAAGTTGGTAACGACAGGTGTTTTACATATATGTTGTTTTTTGAAATATTTGGAGGATTTAATCATTTGATTATTTTTAATAACTAGGAAGAGAGTGTCAAGACACTCCGTTCTTCACTTTTCTACCCTTATTCCCTGTAACTAATCATACCCCAAATGGTAATCGAACCTACGACCCTTCTGAGCTTCATCTCTATATACATTTTATGTCTGTTAATTTTTACTCCTCCGGTCTACATAGTTTTCTTACAAAGGTATCTAAAGTTGCTTCACATAATAATATAATACTAAGGTCCCCGTTGACGCGTTAACAACGCGTTGTCTTTAGCAATGTATGTATCACTTTATATAAACATGTATATCAAACCATGGTAGTGTGTGTAAGAATTATTTTATTATTTCAATATTTTTTATGCATTATTTTAAAATGATATTATTATATTATTCTGCACTCCTTCGCTATATAAACCATAAGTGTGCCAAATTTCATGCTCATTCGTCCGCGTAATTTTCGTAAAAAGGTATTCAAAGTTATTTCTTTACATATTAATATAATAATACTTTTATTTATTACATAAATATTTGTCTCAGGTGGGAATCGAATTCACAAACGTTTAATTTTTTACATTACTAACAATTGTACTAACAAAGCAATTTAAACAAGGCTTTAAATGAATTTCCCTATATTTATCCAGTACTATAAGCCTTAGTTAAAAAACGGGTCATATAATTAATTACATGATATTCATAAAAAGTATTGATACTGTAACTTCGCCATAATGGAATGATCATAAATATTTAAATTGAAACTCTTTTCGGAACGCAATTTCCATTTCAAACGAATATTAAAGTACGCTACAGATACATTGCTTAATTAATATAAGTTACAATGCATATTTTCAACAATTTGCAGCTTACTATACGAAATATGATATTTAATAATAAAATACTATTTTTCTTTAAGTTAAAGTTTAATTTAATTGTTTTAATTGCTTAAATGAACAGTTTTAGTAGTATAGCGTAGAGTTTTAGAAGTGAATGTTCTTAAGACATTTTTTCACGTTTCTTCTTCTCGTATAGCAGAGAAAGCATACTCTAGTGTTGAGACGCTCCGTTCTCACCTTTGTATCCCAATTTGATATGTTGCTTGATGAGTAATGCAGCTCAAGGCCGCATTTTGTCTAACCAGAGAAATGCAATGAAAATAATTTAGATATAAATTTTCTCCTAAGTAAGATTCGAACCCATAATCGTCTCATATACATTCAAATCTTATCCCACTGCGCCATGATGGCCTTAATATATTTAATTACTATTTAAAAAATGTATATTTTCATGGAAAGTGGAGAACGGAGTGTCTTAACACTAGGTTCCCTCTGCCTACCCTGATATACGCGGGATACAGCGTGAAGCTATGTATGCATGTATGTGTGTATACTTTCATTTTTTTTTTAGCTTCACTCTATAGCCCGCACATGGCAGAGTAGGTAGAGGGAACCTAAGAACCTAGTGTTAAGACACACTATTCTCTATATTTTCTATGATTTTAGTTATATTATATATGTATATATATATTTTTTTTTTGTTTCTTTAGAGTAAACCTGACATCAGACGAGCCAATATGGACAGTTCGAGGCTTAGAATGGGAGGTACGCTTCAGGCTGGTCGCGGTTGCGGTCAACAGTAAAGGACGCTCAGCGCCCGCCAGGCTCGATGACCTTCTGTTTCCTGACCCTGAGAAGAGAACAGGTATTTAGCATTTATTTAAAAGCTTCTTCACTTTTATTCTTATGGTATATATCAAATGGCTAAGCTTCTCTTAAACATCATAAGCATATAAAAAGTCAACCTTACTATTTAAGTATGTGTATTTTTGAAGTGAAAACTTCTTTGATGTCGTTATGCACTTTTTGTAATGGGTAAAAAATGTTAAACTTGCCTCAAGACACGTGACCCTGAGTGAAAATTCATAAGACATTGTTATAGTACTGAAGCGTCAATTTTTTTATGTAACTACAGACCTTGTTTCCAGTTTACCCTTAGATGAAAGTAAATATAAACCAATAGTAGTGTGTGTAATATTTATATTATTTATTTAATGAATAACTATTACATTACTATAAATAATGTATACTGCACTTCTTTTCCATTATAACTGTGCCAAAACACAATTGTCGTAAAAAGGGGTACAAAATTTGTCTAAGTTTACCTTCATGTATTATAAAAAAAAAAAATAAAAAAAAAAATAAATAAATAAAAAAAATAAAAAAAATAAAAAAAATATAATGATAATAAGCATGTTGTGTTAGCCTATGAGTGAAGTCTACAATTATTGCTATAGATATATAAGAATGTGTTCTGTGTGTAACAATATTGTATACAACGTTAGTTTCCTATTGGGTTAATAAATAAATACTATTACTACAAGATAATTAAGGTAAAAAAGGTTTTATATAAACCTCAAAAATTACTTATCAATAGGGCAAGCACGGAAACGTCAACAAAGTATTCGTATCGTTATCGATAGCATTTTGTATGGGAAAACTTTAGTTATTCTTACGCACGCTTACACATAATCATCAAAATTGTTGCATCCAAAAGTCCAGTATAGAAAAATACAGTCAATTGAGTGAGAACTTCCTTTTTTGAAGTCAGTTAAAAATATTGACCAGTTAATCCTAGCCATTACATAAAAATCTTATATTTTTTCTTCCATTCATCACTATCCTATCTAGCGCACATAAAAACTGCACCACAAAAATATATGAATCGATCTCATAACTCGTTCCCACGAATCACTAAGCGAAACTCAATTTCGGCTAAGACTATGTCCCGCGGGAGACGGCCGAGTGGTTGCTTATCCGAATTATTATTATAGCTTCACGCTGTATCCCGCACATAGCAGAGTAGGCAGAGGGAACCAGAGAACCTAGTGTTAAGACACTCCGATCTCTTTTAACACTTCCGTTCCCGACTTTCCACTGAGTTGAGGCGTTGCGTGCTGATTGGTGGAACTCAATGCTGGGCTATGATTTGTTACCAGAGCAAGAAAATGAAAATACTAAATATTATTTAATATTTTATTTCCTGTAGTGGGAATCGAACCCACAACCTGTCGCGTTTCATAGCCATAATCCTCAAGCCTCAATCAAATCCGAATTATTAGGGAAAACATTAGACTTGCTATAGGATACGCAGTGGAAGAGGAAAAGTAGGTGAAATAGCAAGATTTGAAGTCGGCCTCGACCCCTTATGATTGCTATGACCGTAATAAAGGATTTGCAACTCGAGAGGCCTCGATAAACGACTCTTACATTTGTCTCGGTTTCAATTGATGTGGTAGAAAATGGGGTGTCTTACGAGTATCACTACGAGTTATGATTATGTGAATTTTGATCTGATTTTCACAAATATTTGGTGGTTGGCGAGTTTGGAATATTTTTGTTGTGTGAGCCCATCGCGTCGTAGAAGGATAATGTCTCACTGTAAACGCTATAGTATGTGGGTTTGATTCCCATTTGGAAGAATGTTTAAATTTAAGTTATTTTCATTTTCCCACTCTGGGAGGGCAAAGCGCGGCGTTGAGCTCCGCCACTTAAACGGATAAAGCATGATACAGTAATATTTTTGTCAGTCTTTTCAAAAGTTACTGGATATAAGAGTAATTTGTATTACAAATTACTCTTTGTTCGAGGTCTACGTTAAAGTTATTTGGACCCTGACTTTTAAAAGGATTATGTGAAGTCTATTATTATTATAGTTATATAACTCTATAGTTATATATGAGTATAGTTATATATAACTCCTATGAGTTATATAACTATGGAATATATACTCCACTCCTATTATAACTAAGTTATTCGCACAAATATTTTTAATGGGTAATTATAATAATCAACATAATTACCCATCAAATTTTGGTTATATAAATATAGTTATAAAATAGGTAGGTTATTATAATAATAATTTTATCAAGTCGAATTCAATCCATAATAACCAAAAGTTAGTAAAATCAAAAGACATAAATAGAAATTTTCGTAAACTATATTTTAAATATTCGAAAGTTATATGACATAGACACGAATCCTACTTATTTGGTATTAAAACAGTAAATTAAAGAATTTAACAACTAATTTAATAATTACATTAAAATTAAAGTAAAAAAAAACAAATTTACAATACATCTCTGGTTACAGAAAGTGCAAAAGAAACTTGTAGTTTTTCCCATCCAAATAAATAGCCGGCGCGAACTAAGCGAAAATCTAGTTCTTTTTATCGGAACACTCATTAGCCGGCGCGAGGCGGGTTAGGAAAAAATTAGGTAGGAGGAAGCGGGCGGCTAGCTTCTTACCGAAGCCTCTGCCTCAGATAATCCCATTTTAATTAAGGCTCGCCAAGATCCACCAGATTAATCAAGAGCCCCTCTTAATGTCTCGGTCGAGATTCGCTCCCAACTACATCTGCCCAAGTTTGACTTAGATACATTATACTGTATTCCATTCTGTTATGAAATTTATCTTCGTCTATACTGTGTCTTGTTAGGTTTTGGTCGATTTTGGTCGAATTGTTTGGTTAATATTTTGAATTGTAGTGATAAGGTTCTATAATTTTTTTTTTATTATAAAAGGAGGAATGAGCTAAAGTTGTTTTTTTTTAAAGGCTTTTCTGATCACAGCATATACGTAGTCGGCACCTTTTGTTATGTATTCTGAATTATTTCTTTTACTAAAAACTAGGTTCAAAATTAGGAAAATGATTACCTAAGAAAGGTTAAAATATTTATTTGAATTTTACTTAGTTAAAACTTATTACATTTGATTTGAACAGCGTCTTAAAATTAATTGTTATTTTTTAATTATTTTTCTGATCTCAACGGATAAATGGTCCGTATCTTTTGGTATGTTTCCAGAATTATTATATATAAAATTATTTTTTTATACTACGTTTAAAAATAGGATATAATTATTATCTACAATTCCGAAGACCCTTTTTTTTCACTTGGCCAAAACTTACTCCATAACGAATTCGAACCTTGATCTTTCTCACAATACGTACTATACAACTACATTTCTAAGATTACTTTAGTTCCATCCCGCCATCTCGTGCCGTACCAATAGTACTTAAAATAAAATATTAAGAGCAACCTCCCATCTCGAGGGTCCAAAAAATACAGAGAAAGTTATATATTTGATAGCGAATCAAGTCACGTTTTAAGGGTGTAAGAACCTTGACTAAATATTTATAACTTAAGTTACAACGGCTAGTGGGTCACGTGGACTTTTTAAACACGATGACCTATTTACCGATTTTTGCGAAAAATATTTTTAGAAACATAAAAAGTTGAACGCAGCGGGACTCAAACCTGTGACTCTTAGAACCCGTCTAAGCGCTCTGTTTGTTAAGCCTTACGCCTTCTTATCCAGCGAAATTCGTATGCGTTTGTTACAACTTACTTACTTTTTGAAGTTAGCGTCTCTAAAATGACCCATTTAACGCACGATGGCCCCAAATCTTCGAGTGCTACGTGAGAAACATTATCTTTTTTTAGCATCACGCTGTATCCCACACTTAGCAGGGTAGGCAGAAAGAGACTGAGAATCTAGAGTTAAGAAGCTCCGTTCTCTTAAGATTTCTGTTCTCCACTTTCCGCCGAATGTGCAAAAAGCAACAAGCGATGTTAAGTAGCGGAACTCAACACCGCGCTTTGCCTTGTTACTAGAACAAGAAAATGAAAATAATGAATATTAATTATAATCATAAATATTTAATATTTTTATTTCATTATTGTGGGAATCGAAACCACAACCGGTCATTATTATAAAAATTGTGTGCGAACCAAGGTTACCTAAAGTCTTTACAGCTATTTTATCGTCCCCAATCGACCGTTTGATATTTTCTTAAACGAATGTGAAGAAAAATGGTCCATCAGTCACATGACGAAATCACTCGAAAAACTAACCTACGGGCGAACCTTTAATTTCTCGCGTGAGAGAGCCTCAACTTAGGAAAAGGTTTTTAATATCGGCCGTTTGATCTCGTTTAGTCGTTTAGCCGTCTCATGGGTGTCGGTGTGCCGTAATTGATATCAAAGCTCCACCAAGCATATTTACACTTTGCTAAATATTATGTTTTGTACGTACGTGTCTTTCTGTGTTTTCATATTTGTGAAATTATTTGATTTGGCGAGAGAAATTGTCAAGGCTTTGTTCTTTTTATCAGTTTTTTTTTTTAGATTTTTTCTAATATTTTTTATAGTTTCACGTTTCTTTTCGCGAACTAGGCTAGGTAGAGATAAAATAGTAGAGTCAAGCACTCCGTTCTCTACTTTCCGCAAAATTAAGAGACATTAACGAAGTATTGAGTAGCGAAAATCAATGTAACGTTTTGCCTTGTTAGATTATAAAAAAAATATATCATAAAAATAATTTACTTGCAAAAACAGTTTTAGCACAAAAAGATCTATAGTTGAGATTTCTTTTTAAGCGAATAATAATTGTATTAGGAGATCCTGCCTTTCCAATTACAAATAGTACATACATTAATTTTACTATTTTAATGGAAATATAATTAGAATTACATAATCAAATATTTCTATGTGCTAAGTACCAATGAAAATCGCCTGATGCCTGTCGTGGCGAAGAGGTATTTAGTTACAAGCGTATACTGTAAACGCGATAGGTTGTGGATTCGATTGCCACTCCAGGAAATGGAATTAGTAAATAATTTAACGTTGGATAACAAGGCAAAACGCGGTGTTGAGTTTCGTCCCTCAGCACGAAATGCCTTAATCCGGCGGAAAGTGGGGAGCAGAATAGTTGAAAGAGAACGGAGTGTCCTAACACTAGCTTCTCAGATTCTCTCTGCCTACCCTGCTATATACGAGATCTCGTGAATCCAAATAAAATCTCCCGAATGAGAATCGAACCCACAGCCTCTTACGTTTACAGTCAAACGTTAACGCACTGTACCACTATGGCATATATCATGTCTTTTTTATCTTTTGAAAATAAAATATAGTCATTATAAACACACAAGAAATAAGAATACGTACATGACGCAATATGTTTATGCAAATATGTAACAAAGCTTAACCGCTCTACATCGATATAGACCACTTGAACTTCTGAAGGAGATTCCTGGAGCCATCGACTTTGTGACGACGATATTACCATCAAGAATGCACGTACGATCACTTAGGAATTTCATGTAAAAATATACCTATGTTCTTATAGATATTGTTTTTCATAATAATCTATTTTTCTATAAGTTTGATACGTGTAGAAAAAACTTAGGCACAACCGTGCGACTGTAATCGCGACAGGTTGTGGGTTCGATTCCCACTCCAGCAAATGGAATTTTTCATTTTTTAGGTTTGGTAATAAGGCAAAGCGCGGCGTTGAGTTCCGCCACTCAGTACGCAAAGCCTCAATTCGACGGAAAGTGGGGAACGGAGTGTCTTAATACTAGGTTCCCTCTGCCTACCCTTATAGCATAAGGGATACAGCGTGAAGCTATGTATGTACTCGTATGTATGTAGTCCACACAAACGAAGTTGCAGGATACCTACACCTACACATAGTCGATTTTATATAATCTAAATGGATTTTCGTTAAATTCCTCATATGTGTTACGTGCGGGTTGAAATTGCTTATGAAAGAAGGAAAAAATTCTGAGCATGCTAGTTCAGCATAACTTCAAAATTGCTGCACAGTCGAAGTTGCGGCCAACAAGTTCCCCCGCTATTTCTATTTACTAACTTATATGAATTTCCATTATAACGTATCTACTCGTTTGTTGCACGATAAGTTTAACGTTATCGTAAAATCTATTTAGTTGTTACTTTAATATTATGGCCATTAGCTGCAGAGAGAACTTGAGAGAACCCAACAAATCGAATTTACAGACAGACTACTGTCTGTAAATTCGATTTGTTGGGTGTTCGATTTATATTTGGGAAATGATAATATTTAAATATTTTCATTTATTCGTCGTGGCAAGTCTAAGAGCGGCGTTGAGTTCCGCCACTTAACGCAAAGTCTCACACTCGAACTGGAAATAGAAATCACAGTGATTTAACAACTCCTTTCTTGCAAAAAAAACGTGAAGCTAAAAAAATATAATAAATAGATTTCGTAATTTCTTGACCTTTTTTGTGTATTTTTTTATTATATGAAGTTTCTCTTCTTCATATAAAACTTCCTGCTTTATCCCTCATAGCATCCAGTCAATGTGAACCTAGTGTTAAGATACTCCGTTCGACACTTTCTGCCTAAATTTAAGACATCGCTTGTTAAGTGACGGAACTTAACGCTGTGCTTAAGACATAAAACATATTTAAAAATGTTACATCTAATTTTAATAAAAGTTAATATAATCAAAAACTAATCAAGGCAAAGCGCGGCATTGAGTTCCGCCACTTAACACGCAATGCCTCAATTTGGCGGAAAGTGGGGAACGGAATTGTTGAAAGAGAATGGAGTGTCTTAACACTAGGTTCTCTGGTTCCTTCTGCCTACCCCGCTATATGCGGGATACAGCGTGAAGTTAAAAAAAAAACTGATCTAATTTTAAAATAGCAAGTAAAACCCATCACTTAAAATAAATACTACGAAATAAATACATAAAACAAACTAAAATATGAACACAAATTACAGCTGTTCCGTTCAGAATGAATGAAATACTCGTCGAGTAAAAATTCTCATTACGTTTCGGAGCGAGTCTAAACATTCCAGTATACTAATACCTGGATCGATGTGTTTGTTTTCAATTTCCTTCAAAAATTATTGCCGTCTGTTTACTAGAGCCGGCGGCGTCCCGTAGCGCCCGCCCGCCCTGACGACCCGCCCGCCCTACACTCCTCTCGGGGCAACTGAGGACCGACTTCGACTTCGACTCACTTTTGCTTAATCCTTCACTTCGCAAACACCACAACGAATTTGGGTCTTGTTAGTTTATTAAATTTTAGAATTTATTATTACTTGCGTCGATGGTAGAGTCGAGTGCGCACTCGACGTAGGAAGTCAACGTGTTTAAATATGTACTGGATTTATTTTCAGTTCGTGTGTATACTTTGTAATTTGTTAAGCGTTCGTTTACGTTATTGTTCTCGTAAAAATAATTCAATTAATTTATTAAACATTAATCAATTAATCCAATTATTCGAATTAATCAATTAATTTAGCAAAGTTTATAATCGATTATAATATGTAATTTGCAATATTGTATTAAAATGAACTAACTAATAAACTTTACTTGTCTCTTAAGATTTTAAATTACCTACAGTTTCAGCGTCTGTGTGTAAATGCTATTGGTTGCGGGTTCGATTCCCACTCGAAGAAATTATTATATGTAAACTATTTTCATTTCTCCGCTCTGGTAAGACAAAACCGCCATTTGACACTCGATGTCTCTAATTTTGGCGGAAAGTGACGAACGGAGTGTCGTGACACTAGGTTCACTCTGACTACCCTGCTATGCGGTATAAAGCGTAAAGTAAACATTTCATACAAAATCTTGGTGAATATCTTACCTTTATATTTACATACATACAGAAAATAAATAAGATGGCTATCTCTAAATAGCACATTACCCGTATGTCCTTTTATCTTCGTATATTTAGAAAATCTCAAGAAGCATTAAGCAGTACAATATGTTTCTTGTCGAGATTTCCTAAAACGGTGAGTTTTAAAGTGTTGTGGTGCAGTGGGTATTGTAAACGCGTAGGATATAGATTCGATTCCGATTACCGAGAAGTTATGATTTTTTTTAAATTTGTATATACTCCTTCGTTCGCATAATTTTCGTAAAAGGGGTACAAAGTTCACATAATAATATATTTTTTTGCTACACTTTGTATCCCGCATACAGGAGGGCAGGCAGAGGGAACTTGAGAACCTAGTGTTAAGATGCAAAAACTTAGTACCCTTTTTTATGAAATAACGAAGGAGCATGAAATTTGGCACACTTATAGCTAATATAGCGAAGGAGTGCACAATGATAATATCTTTTTAAAATAATGCATAACAAATATGTAATTAATAAAATAAATGTTACACGCGCTACCATGGTTTGACATGAAAGTGACATATACGCTGCTAGGCAACGCGTTGTTAACGCGTCAACAAGGACACTAGTAATATGTAGATATGTGCAGCGTTAAGCTTTAAAGTTTTGTACCAATAGTAAATAATATAAAATTTTGGTCTCTTTTAAAGTAATTTATGCATATATAAAAAATACAGAGGACGCTAAAAGAACACAAGAATTTACTTTCATTTTGTTTGTTACAGAAATTAATGGTGGCATAAGTTAGTGAGGCGTAAAAATATTTAAGAATATTCTTATACATACTGAATATATTTTTCCTTCAGTTTCGCGCATGTTTTCCACATAGCAGGATGGTCAGAGAGAACCGTGTCAAGACACTCTGTTTTCGACTTTACTTCCGAAATTGAGATATCAAAAATCTATTCAAATTACAGCCTGTGATCTAATTTTTAAACATACATATAAAGCCTCACGCTATATGCGTGATATAGCGTGAGACAGAGGGAACCTAGTGTTAAGACACTTCGTTCCCCACTTTCCGCCGAATTGAGGCATTGCGTGCTGAGTTAATTTTTATACGTTTTCTAAAAATGTAATTTCTATATTTTTAAAGTCTAGTGTAACAATCTAGAACTACAATAATATTATTCTTCTATCCGATCAGAGTATTTATGTATATATTTAAATGTTTCTGACCGCAAGTGTTTATCTCGCGCCACGAGTAGATCACGTACATGGCGCACGTTCACATACTTATTTAGCTGTAATGTGTGTACTCAGCACATGAGTCCAGCTTTATTAAATGCATTCCAATGAAACTTTGCTATTTATATTGTGTGATTTAAAAGAAACTTTTTGATCAAATTTTGATCAAAACTAAATCTAAACTATGGTGGCAGTTATTACTCAGGGAAATGATTATATTTAAAATATTTTTTGGTAAGGTATTGCGCGGCGTTAAGTTCCGCTGATTAACGAAAGTCTCAAGTTCGACGGAAAGTGGAGAATGGAGTGTCCAGGCACTTTTAGTTACAAGTACTAGATTACCTGGCTACCCCGCTACGATTTTATTAGAATTAAGCGTGAAAATAAAAATAAGTCAAAATAATACATATATTACGCCTGTCGTGGTGCAACGGCACAAGCGTGTGACTGTAAACGCGACAGGTTGTGGGTTCGATTCCCACTCCAGGAAATGGAATTTTTCATTTCCTGGGTTTGGTAACGAGGCAAAGCGAGGCGTTGAATTCCGCCACTCAGCAAGCAATGTCTCAATTCAGCGGAATGTGGGGAACGGCGTGTCTTAACACTAGGTTCCCTCTGCCTACCCTGTTATATGCGGGATACAGCGTGAAGCTATGTACGTATATACAATTTAAGCACAAGTACGTATAATACGTATAATGAGTATATTTCTTCATAAAAACTAAACTTTAACATTTCGATTTGCACTTTAAGAAATTGAGTTTTTCACTCCTTCGGTTTGGTAACTCGGCAATGCTCGGCGTTAAGTTCCGCCACTCAGCACGCAATGTCTCAATTCGACGGTAAGTGAGGAACGGGGTGTCTTAACAGCAGTGTTGCAAGGATGCAGTAACGTGTGTGTGTAGTACGTTACGTATACATGTGGCGGCGCCCGCTGCTTAACTTTCGCCATTTAAAACATTTGCATTTACACTTTTGAATATTTTAATATCTTTAAAATTACATATATTTATATATAGTTTTAAATATTCCATATAACTCGAAATCGGTGAATTAAGTGTTTGAACACTAGATTCGCTGAATTGACTCTGTTATAAAAAAGAAGATGCTTAAAAATGAAATTCCTAAAGATAAATAAAAATGCCTAACTATATTCACACTAACATTTTTCTCTTTTTTACAATTCTATTTGATTCTCATTCAGGGAAGAGACTATATTTAATATAATCCGACTCTCATACGATAAAGGATGGCATTAAGCTTCACTACACTATCTATTTAGATTCTTATCTATTTAGGCGGAAAGTTGAGAACATACATACATACATACATACATAGCTTCACGCTGTATCCCGCATATAGCAGGGTAGGCAGAGGGAACCTCACTACGTTAGCTTAGCACTCTAAGACACTCCGTTCCCCACTTTCCACCGAATTGAGGCGTTGCGTGCCGAGTGGCGGAACTCAACGCCGCGCCTTGCTTTGTTATCAAACTCAGCAAATGAATAATTCCATTTCCTTAAGTGGGAATCGAACCCACAACCTGTCGCGTTTACAGTCGCTTCTGCCTCTGCGCCACGACCGGCGTTAGTTACAAGTTAGTTTAGAACAGAGTAACTCCACGTATCTCTATTCGTAATAATAACCGTTTAGCCAATTTATCTCACTATCTAAGTATCGAAATAGTATTTAAATGGCAAGTGTTTACAAACTCTGTCCGGTCACGTTCACAGCGGTCCTCATTTAGCGTAGTACCTAGCGTAGTACTGAGCGCATGAGCTCATTATTAACTGCACTCGTATGAAAATACGACTTATATTAATATAAAGTACCTGTTTCGTTTTCGTGTTTCGCTGTGCATCGGTTGTGTTAATGTGGTGTGAATGTTTGGAATTATATGCAATAATTTCAGCTATCTAATTTTATTTTTTTAATTATTTGATTTATGTCAGCACTAGGCGTATTAAATGTAATTAGTGTCCCCATTGACGCGTTAACAACGCGTTGTCTTTAGCAAAGTATATGTCACTTTATATAAGCATGGATGTCAAACCATGGTAGTGTGTGTAACATTTATTTTGTTAATTTAATATACTTTTAATGCATTATTTAAAAAAAAATGTTAGCATTCTGCACTCCTTCTCTATATAAACTATAAGTGTGCCAAATTTCATGCTCCTCCAAAAAACATTAGACCCCTTTTTACAAAAAATACGCGGATGGAGGTGAATGACTTGGCACACTTATAGTTTATGGAGAGAAGAAGTACTGAATACTAATATTTTTTTTTACAAACATACATACATAGCTTCACGTTGTATCCCACATATAGTAGTACTAGTGTTAAGACACTTCGTTCCCCACTTTACGCCGAATCGAGGCCGAATATTTTTTTAAATAATACATAAAAAGTATATTAAATTAATAAAATAAATGTTACACGCACTACCATGGTTTGACATGCATGTTTATACAAAGTGACATATACGTTACTACGCAATGCGTTATTAACGCATTTACGGGGACACTAGTATAAAATTAAAAGGCGTACGTAGTCGTTAAGATGAACTGCCTATATATAATATATAAGGTAGTTAGAACAGTAATTGTCTTCACAAGACGTGAATCATTCATGAACGGGTGTCAGACATGAGGAGACTACCTCTCAGTGTAAATTGTACTGACGCACTTTAGCGTGTCACTGTAATGAATTAAAGTTATATATTAATACACTAGTGTGCATTTTGTATGTCATAATGTGAAGTGCCTGTATTTACATTTCCTCGCTCTGGTTGCAAGACAAGGTGCGGCGCTGAGTTCCGTATTTAACACGCAATGCCTCAATTCAACAGAAGGTGCCATACTTTCCGTCGAAATCTTAAGAAAAACAAATAAACAGACTTAAATTCATTGAGTCACGGCGTTGAGTTCTGCCACTCAAAACGCAATGCCTCAATCTGGCGGAAAGTGGGGAACGGATTTGTTGAAAGAGAAGGGAGTGCCTTAACACTAGGTTCTCAGGTTCCTTCTGCCTATCCTGCTATATGCGGGATACAGCGTGAAGTTAAAAAAAATCATATATTCATTTATAGTATTAGTAGGGATATAAAATGCTTGCGGACATACAACGTGCACACGAAACTACTGGCCATAGAAAGCTGGAATTTGGCATATACGTTTCTTGGGGACTAGGGGAGAATTAAGAGATAATACCCACGGAAACGAAAAAAAATGAGATATTACATTTTATAGTCCAAGGAAATATATTTGAGGGCATCAATTGGTATACATAAACATATGTTTAAAGAGACAACGTCTAACCGTAAAAACGATTGGTTATGGATTCGATTCTCACTCAGGATTTTTTTTATATTTAAATAGTTATTATTTCCGCGCTCTGGAAAGACAAATCGCGGCGTTGACTTCCGCCTCTCTTAACACAAGGAGTGTTCTGACGTTAGGTTCTCTCTGTCAATTGCTAGAAGTAAATTTAGTTTTGAATATTTCATTCGCATACCTAAGATTAAAGTAATACTGAAAAATCGTTCGAAAATTTTTAATCTGCAGGATTTGAACTAGCATCTCGCAAAATCCATCATAAAACTGTATGCAAATAAATTGTGGGTAGTTGTTCAATCGATCTCTACTTAGTAATATTGTGTAAAGGGAATGTTATTAGTATTAAATGTATAAAAACTTTGTATGTAACAGAAGTCGAACCTGCACCCCTTGTAGACCATCCAAGAGTTTAATTAAGCCATAAGTTCTTATAGCTACGTCGAAATTCTTATACGCTTGTAACCATTTATTTTTGTTGTTAACATCTCTGTAGGGAGATTCTTACAAATTTCCGCTACCCAAAGATAAATTCTAAGAATAATTGTTTAGTAAGAGAGAATGCTATTTATTAAATATTTTGATTTTGCTTTGGATAACAAAAACATTTTTATATCACAGACATTATATTTTTCTTTGATATCTCTCTAAATACTGAAGACCCACGAAAATATAGCAAATCTATATATTAATACGTGAAGTAAAAACTTTGTACCCTTTTTTACGATAATTACGCGGAAGGAGGAGCATGAAACTTGGCACACTTATAGGTTATATAGAGATGGAGTACAGAATGATATATATTTTTAAAATAATGCATAAAAAATATATTAAATTAATAAAAAAAATGTTACACACAGTACCATGGTTTGACCTTGTTTGATCCATGTTTATATAATGTGACATATACGTTGCTAGGCAACGCGTTGTTAACACGTCAGCGGGGACACTAATCATAATAAATCTACAAGCAGCAATAAATAAATATAACGCCATCGTATCGCAGTGATATAGCGTCTAACGTAAACTCGAGCGATTTTGGGTTCGATTCTCACTATACAAGAGCTAATTGCTCAGGTAAGACAAACCGCGACGTTAAATACTGATACTACATACATACATACACATACACAGCTTCAGGCTATATCCCGCATATAGCAGGGTAGGCAGATGGAATCTAGTGTTAATACATTCCGTTCCCCACTTTCCACCGAATTGAGGCATTGCGTGCTGAGTTAAAATATACATATGTATGTTTAAATTAAATAATACAGTATCAAAAACACATATCAATCATACTACCTCTAAAAAAGCTTCATAAGTAAAGCTGCGAACAAAACTTAGTTTATCCAGAATGGGATTAAATGGAACAAATTTTAGTAGTTCACAAGAAAAAGTGCAAACTTTTTAGTTTCTAGTTTAGTAAGCTTCTTTTCTGGAGCTGCGAGGACTCACAGAAATTCTTATACGTTATCGAAGAAAAACTAGATGATATCTAGCTAGGTAACACTAAGTAGGTATATAAAACGCTTGCATTACTAAGTGACTGACAAACAACGTGCAGGTGAATCTACTGGCCGTAGAAAAATGAAATTTAGCATATCGGCTCTTTGAGGAGTATAGAGAAGTATAAAAGGTGGATTTCTTAAAATTCATCCAAAAAATATCTCGGGATACAGCGTATGATGTAATAAACTCACACCGTCACTCACACATACCGGCGTCTAGAAATGAGCGCTCAGGAATACGCATAATGATGTTGATAGCTATATATGATGTCGAGAGAATTAAGATTACTTCTGCCGAGACACTCCGTTTGTTGTCTTCCGTCTGAATTCAATATATTGCATGTTAAGTAACTCAACGTCGCGCTTTGCTTTAACAGAGCAAAGAAATGACAAACTTAAATATAATCACACCTTCGAGTGGGAATCAAACCCAACAAACAAACACTCATGTTTACAGTATGATGCGCTGCGATGGCCTTTATATACAACGTTTTTATAAATAAAAATTACATTTTGGGAGTTCACAAAAGCGATGAAAAGCCACATGAATCATAATCATCCTGAGATCATCTTAATTCTAAAAATAAAAATATATAAGCAGTAGTAACACAAAAAAATATATTTTCCTCCAGTTTGCTTGTTTTCCTTTACTTTCTTCACCCCATTTCTTTCGCTTGAGTCGTATAAACACTACATTCTTAAGATTTTTATCAAAAGCTCCAAACTAACTCTTAACTTTACCAAGTTTTTCTCAACTGTATCTCCCAATCTGATAAAAATGTCCTGAACTTTAGTAATTTAGGTTAAACTAGTTATATACCGCGACTTCGTTTGATTCTATGAAACTATAATTAAGATTTTGACAAGAAAACAAATCCGTCATCGAATTAAATGCACTCAAAAGTAACATTACAACGAATATTTAAAAAACTACTCGACAGATTTTCACTAAACTTAAATGGGACCACATCAGCTATCATAGAAAAAGTCGTCAAAATTGGTTCACCCAGTACTTATGCGGTAATACACATAAAAATACATAATAATAATCAAAATGAGCACCTCCTCCAATTTTGAAATTTTGAGAAAACTTCTCTGAGTGCTACACTCTAAACCTATTTTAGTGCTCCCCTACACTCTTATATAGCCTACATGCTATATATCAACTTTTTATGACCAATAACTTTACCAGTACATTGTCTATAAGTCACTCAATTACACAAGCGTTTTATAAATATATATAAGAAAGAAATAAGAAACTCCATAATAATCCATGAATTCACCGTATGCATACCCATCGCGTTGCAGAGAGAAGAGTTTGGAGAGTGCCTGGGACTTTCCTTCCCAGTGTTAGTCTTTAAGGGCCTCTTTGGAACGCGTATTAACATTCAGCTCCACTATCCACGCTCCTCTATTATCTATGTATCCAAAATTTGAAAATATATATTCTCTGATCAGTCAAACATTACCTTTGAAAATTATTGAAATGATCAGTAAAATTTTAATTCCAACTTCACCAGTTCAGGCTCAGTGGCCACTCACCATATAATTAGTAACAATTAAGCAACGTTAACTAGTTTGTTTACACTATGTTACTTTAATCATATTGATTCCGAATTGCCGATTCGGATAAGCTAATTCTGTGAAATAGAAAGCCAATTAAACTATTTGCATGTGTGAGCTATGAAATTTTATGTATTTTAATATAATGATGGTTCAAATATTTGGGGAATTAGGTTAGGTATTCATTAGAGAGGTAGTATTATGAGAGTAGCTATTTTTTACGGAGTATCATTGTTATAGTGTTATCAAAGTACAGGTTCAATTTCCACTTACATATTGTTTATATTATTAACATTTTCAAAGTTTGGATTTTCGGCAAAAATGAAGAATCTAGTCACTATCCTGTCATGCAGGAAACGAACGAACGAACGTGCAGAAGAACCTTAAAAAGAATATTTTTATTATAAAAATATATTTCCTTGCTTTATCCTGAAAAGCCAGCAAGTAACCTAGTGTCAAGACACTCTGTTCTCCGGTTTTCGCCCGAATTGAGAACATTGTGTAACTAAACACAACATAATGATGTGCATATAAAACATAGTGATAAAAAGTTTTTTAAAATAAACAATAATAAATTAATTAAGGTTCACTTTCAAAATCCCACCATCGGTAAATTAATTTTTCGGCTCAGCGCCGGAAGTTGTAACTTGTCATGTATTTATCATCAGCACGCAAAGCGTAGTACTTCCGTCCCTGAATAATGACGCGTGATTAGCGAACCGGAAGCGAAATGAATAAATTACTACACATATCAAAAATACGTCTCATTTTGACACTTTGCAAACGAAATGGAATTTAATGTGTAAAACTGTAACATTATTTCTAATGGAAAGTAAATATTTAGAAATGTATGAAAATTTGTACGTGGCGAGATTTGAACCTGTTCCTCTTGGAAACCTTCTGTGCTTGTAAATATTTTCCTTAATGATTTATCTATCAAAATAATTTATTTTTTATCATATATGCATATTATTTGTAAAATTAGATTACATTAAGCAGATAATTACTTATGTCAAAATAAATTATTATTTGTATGGAGTAGTAATAGCTTTGTAAGATATTGAGAGTATTATTTATGTTTTAAGAGAAAAAGAAAACCAAATTCAAATAAATTTCACTTAAAATAACATTATTACGAATAACTCAAAAACTACTTGTCCGATCTTAAATTGAAATAGTACCACATCAGAAGAACTATTAGCATAAATGAAAAAAAATACAGTCGAATTGAGAACTTATTTTTTTGAAGTTTATTAAAAAATAAATTAAAAATTCCATTTCCTGGAGTGGGGATCGAACCCACAACCTGTCGCGTTTACAACCGCACGCTTGTGCCTCTACGCCACGACAGGCCTTCATAAATAATTAATATAATATTCAAAGTTGGGCAACGGAAATGTTAAAAAAGAACTGAGTGTCTTTAACACCAGGTTCTCAGGCTCCCTCTGCCTACCCTATTATGTGCCTATTAATATTCTATTCAGGCTAAAGTGTGAAACTACAAAAATAACTATTTGAGCTTCCGAGAATTATCAACAATCATTCCATTTAATTTAAAAATGAAACCTCTTCTGTTCACAATATTTATATTTATACGTGAAATACAAAACATTAATGAATCAAATATTATTCAGTTCAGTTCTTTAATGATGGTGCTTCGAAAGTGCCAGTTGGGCACAAATCACTTTGCCAATTTCGTATGGTGAAAAAAAAAAAATTATATTACCATTTATTTGACATACACTATTGTATTTATACAAACACGTTGCTAAGATGAGATTACTCAATGATATTACTAATGCATTATTTAACTTTTTTTTTTAAATTGCAAAGCACTAAAGAGGGCAATTGAATCGGTGAGTGCAGAAACAACGTAAGTCACAAAAAAAATGCAAAAATTCGTAATCGATTTAAACTAGCTTTGAAAGGCAACATACGGGTTGTTTTTCTCCCTCCTTCAAAACTTTAAAATCCGGATTTACGTTGTTCCTGCACTCACCGATTCAATTATCATGAAAATAAAAGCTACTCGCCCTATCGTAACTAAATGAGACCCTATCGTAATAAATGCCCTATCGTAACTTAATGAGACACACCAGTAGCATAGCTATCATATTAAGAAAAATATTATCAAAATTGGCTCACGCAATAAACACACATAAATTACAGTCTAATCCAAAACCTCCTTTTTATGAATTTGGGTAGAACGACAGAAAAAGTGGGGAACGGAATTGTTGTAAGAGAACGGTCTTAACACTATGTTCTCAGGTTCCCTCTGCCTACCCTGCTATATGCGGGATACAGCGTGAAGTTAAAAAAAAACGACAGAAAAATTAAACTCAATTAACCTTACCTTATAAATATGAATACCATAGTATATAAATATGATAATAATCCACTACAAGTACAACTAAAATGAGTTTTCACCATATTCTAAACAGGGTCAAGCTAATAGCTAATACAAAGTTTTAATAGTTAGAGTACGAGTATTTGAAGCGCAGGTAATTACTGGCTTATCAGTAGCGACGCAGCTTTTCCGAGAGGAAACTCTCATTTTGTGAGGCAACGGCAATTCTAGGAGCATTCCTAAGTTCCGACTAAAGTTAGGTACAAAAAAGTCGCTGAGAGCCAATTTAGAAAATCTTAATGTTTGAGCTGATGCTGCGAACTTTTTATCTGAGTGGTTCCCTCGATTGGTTTGTTGGAGGCGATCGTGGCTCGCTATCTTTATGTTACTGGAGTACGGAAATGTTTTCTGCTTGGTTACTATTTTCTGTGGATTAGTTTCATTTAGATGTTAGAGTTTAGTTTTTATGAAGAAATGTACTCATTATACGTACTTGTGCTTAAATTGTATATATTTTTTTAGCTTCACGCTATATTCCTGAATGAATGAAAATCGAACTCATAACCAATCGTATTAATATCTAATCTATCTATGTTATCTATAAATTAATATGTAATCGTTCACACTGTATCCCGTATATAGCAGAGTAAGCAGAGGGAACCTGAGAACCTAGTGTTAAGAGACTCCGTTCTCTTAAGATTTCTCCACTTTCCTTCGAATTGAGGCATTGCATTAATTATTATAAATATTTAATATTTTCATTTATCTGAAGTCAGAATAGAATCCACAACCAATAGCATTTATAGTCGGACTATTTCACATTACTTTTAGCATAACATTTTTTTTACTTCACGCTGTATCCTGCATATAGCAGGGTTGGCAGAAGGAACCTGAGAACCTAGCGTTACGACACTCCGTTCTCTTTCAACAATTCTGTTTCCCACTTTCCGCCAGATTGAGGCATTGCGTAATTATACTTGGATATAATGCGTATAATAATTACGTGAATTATCAAATTTAGTTAACTGAACCTTCCAAGGGCGTATACAATATTATCATCTAATCACAAAACACAGACACGTACGTATCAATACAATAAAGTAGTTACAATTAGTCAATAACGCAAATCAACGTACATGTATAGTGTAAGGGCCTCCACGTGACGACGATCTGTATTCTATGCTTATTTCAGTGAAACGCGATAATGCTTGTACTGATATTGTTTCTCAATCAGATGTTTTAATTAGGCCATCGTTGTATAGTAATTGATAGCGCGAATGGTAGTGGGTTCGATTCCTATTCAAGGTTATGATCCAAAAATACCAAATGAAAACAAGCAGTTTCAAATCGTCAACATAACAATGTCAGTATTGTCAGTACTACTTGAAGCTAATACCGCTACACTACTATCTATTTATATTTACGATTTATATTTATTTATTTTATAGATTTATAATTTGTATAAGACTGTGTAATTGATCATTATCATACTATTTACTTTTCGAAATATTTACATACGTTTGAAAAATAAAAATCCGAAAACATTATCAGTTTAAATATTTTAAGAACAATTTTAGGCCATCCTTAAAGGTTGTCGGTTCAATTCCCACTCGGGTGAATTATTTTCATTTCTCCACTCTGGTTATAAAGAACGATGTTGAGTTCTGTCAATTGACATACTCGCGAGTTCTGGGGGAAATACAAGAACATAAAAAAAACCGATAATTACTTGTTTTTTTCATAACAAAAGTAGTTCACATCTGTCTGCAGATGTATCTATAAAGCACAGTTATCGCAGATGAATTAATATTCAGAGGATACAATATTGACGTATTGTAGCGCACTGACATGAATAGCTTACAACTGATGTAACAAGTGACGTTTTGCCAATATTTACTTAACTTATGTTTCTTTTATAGCTTCATGCATTCCGTAAAGCAGAGAATCTTATTTCCATACATACAATTTCCATATATAAAAAAAATGTATTAAAAAAGAAATTAAAATTGTGCCAAGCAATTTGTCCATAACAAGGTCCTCCGGGGGAATGATAAGAGAAAAAAAATCAATCGAATTAGTATTGATTAGCTGAATCCACTTTCGTAAGAGATATCGAGTTAAAAAGTTACAGCTCTCTTGATAACATCTCGTGTCGAAGCTTTTTCGTCGCTAAAGTCTTTTCTTTTATAATAAGTTGCTGCTAGTTTGTCTTTACCTTTTTTCCTTGCTTTTCTAACTTCACGATTTTTTTGCATAGCAAGGTATCTGAGAGAACATAGTGGAAAGATATTGCGTATTAGGTGGAACTCAACGCCGCGCTTTGTCTAGAGTGGAGAAACACAAATTATTTAAATGTAATACTTTCCCTCGTATCGACATCGATTACACAACCAGTCATGCTTACAATTAAATCCTGTCCCACTAAAGCCTAATGCCCCTTACAATTTTTTAACTTCCTTTCTTACTTTATACACATTTTTTTATTTAAAACAACAGATATGTCCATACAGTAAATAATCAAGATATTAACAAAAAAGAAAACCAACTTCAAATAAAATGCACTAAAAGGTAAAATTGTTACAAATAACTCAAAAACTAAATTTAAATGGGTCAATATCAGAAACAAAAAATTCCACCAAAATTGGTTCACCCAGTAAAAACTTACAAACACCTTAAAAAAACAGTAAAATTGAGAATCTCTTTATTTTAAATCAAAGTGCGTGAATCTTTTGCTGAAAGCAATATGAAATTACCATAGGCTTTGCGAGTTAACGCTCGCATCGAGTTTCATTCAATAATTAATGAACGCTGGCCAGGTGCGTCCGGTGGCATGCAAATTTCATACCTCCACGCCTCAGATTACGTACTAGCCGTACTGGAGGTAATATATCTTGGCGATCCAGGTGGTTACGTCTTAAACAGGTATTTTCACCTAATCGATACTTGTGTTGGCGAGCCTGTTAATATATACGTAAATAAAACGCTTGTGTTATTTAGTGACTGATAGACAACGTACAAGTGAAACTACTGGCCAAAGAAAACTGAAATTTAACATGTAGGCTCCTTGAAAAGTATAGGGAGTACTTAGAGAGAAATTTATGAAAATGAGAGGAAACGGGATTTTGAGTTTTGTAGGAAACGCAAACGAAGTCGCGCGATATAGCTAGTCTTATATAATTTGGTTTAATAATAATATTAGAGGTCATCGTGGCGTAATGGGATAATATGTGACTGTAAATACGATTGTCTGCGAATTAAGAAAATAAATAATTAAATGAGGGTAAGATTATGTTTAAATTGCCATAGCAGTTTGTGTATGTGGAGAACGGAGGATTTTGACACTAGTTCTCTTTAACCCTGCTATGCAAAATATAGCGTGAAGCTGCTTTATAAAGGCTATCGTGGCGCTGTGAGGCAACTTCTGACTGTATCCACGATTGGTTACACATTTGGCCTCACTTGGATCAATAAAAATATTTAAATCGTCCTTTCTTTGCTTTGATTTCTCTAATTTCATTTCCTTCACTCAATCAGTAAACGCCTGTCGTGGCGCAGAGGTACAAGCGTGCGACTGTAAACGCGGCAGGTTGTGGGCTCGATTCCCATTCCAGGAAATGAAATGTTTCATTTCCTAGGTTTGTTAACAAGGCAAATCGCGGCGTTGAGTTCCGCCCCTCAGCACACAGTGCCTCAATTCAGCGGAAAGTGGGGAACAGAAAATCTTAACACTAGGTTCTCAGGTTCCCTTTGCTACCCTGCTATATGCGGGATACAGCGTGAAACTAAAAAAAAAAGTATGTGTCCTTCAATCAACACATAAAATCGATTTTAGGTGGAAAAGTGATGTTCAGAGTGTCTTAGCACTAGGTTCTCTATGAAAAATCGTGAAGCTACACTAGCAATATCCCAGAAAGTGTCTATATAAATTATCCACTCAAAAAGACACATCATATGAACAAAGGTTTAATGTTCGCACGATGTCGGAGATACCGCGCGAGTGCGGACGACCGCGACGCGGGGACGGGGGTCGGGGGTTCGAGTCCATCGCCATCGACGATGCAATTCCTTTAACCCATTCACGATTGCGGTTGTGACGTGCTCGCACGAACTCTGATTACTTGAAATTAAGGAATACTAAAAGTGTAAAGCGTTTTGTATGTATTTATGTATGTGTTTATTTGGTCTGCTTATAGCAGGCGTAAATAAATTGATAAATTGAAGATATATGATATATTCTTTTCAGGATTTTTTTTAATTGTTTCATTTTTACCTGTAACTCACTGTTTTTATGTTATATAATGCTTTTTTACTCCAATGAATTTGATTTACTTGAAACATTTGACTTGGTCATTTATTTACCCTATGTATTTAAACAAACAATTCCTAATATCTAACAAGGAACGATAAGAAATTAGAAATAATAAAAATAATGAAGAAAATACGGTATAAATTAACAAACGAAGAACATAATGGCATCAGAGTGTCGTGTCATTTGCTGTGACGGTAAATAAGTCAATATATCTTATTGCCAAGATGCGCCAAGAGATGTTACAAATAAAAAAAAAATAATTATATGTCCAAAGTAAAGTATGTAAGAATATAGAAGTACCATATCTAAAGAATATGTAAAGTATTCCACACTTACTTGAAATGAAAATAAAAATGTTTGTATAAGAGATAATTCAGTTAACGGCCGTATATTAATATTCATGTAGCGCGGACACGCCGTGCCGCATCGCAGCGTCGCGTGGAACGTAACGGGCTATCGTATGCAAGTGGAAGTCCTTTTATACATTCCTTTTAGATGCATTTTTGTCATCGAATTAATGATAACAAAAGGTAGGGTAGTATGAGTGAACCTAGTGTCAACAGAATCTGTTCCTCCGAAATATTTTGTGCTAAATGACGGAACTCAACGCCGCGCTTCACGTCTGAAGAGAACGTCGAAATTAAAATAATTTAATGAATATCGAGAAATATAATAATAGCTTCCCGCTTTGTCCCTAGGATACTCAGAGAGAACGAAACACCAAACGCTAATAATCCTGCAAACTTGTTTCGCCTCGTCCACAGTCAATAACCATTATACTTACCAAACCATTATTGGTTTTGGTTACATGCGATAATTTTTGCCTTTAATAACAGTCAAGGGAATATTTATACCTATATAAATAAGACATATTCCCAGTATGGATAGTCAAACTATTAGTTAAATACTAATAGTTTGACTATCTGCCTACCTACATCGTAGTGTCATCACTTACTTCAAATATTGGACAGAAAGTAGAAAAATTAGTGTCATATCATTTTCTACCGGCAAACTGCGAGAAATTCACCAAGATAAAAAACCGTACATACGCATATATAAATTATAAAAACAGTCTGAATATAAAAGCTAGGCAGGATGAGAGCGGGTTAATTAATTCACTTCACAATTCAAATACTCTTTATACGATGAGTTTACGCTCATTAGCTCAATTGCTTAAACAGCTTGAGATTTGCTGCTGTGCCTTGGAGTAGCTTCGTTTCATTTAAATATGTGCATTTAATGCTATCAAGCATTCCACTCTTGCTTGTTTTTAGTTATTTCATCATGTCTGTGCAGTTTAAAATAACTCTACATAGAGTTTGGTATAATTTTACTAAATTGTTTTAGAGGTTTACTGAACTAATTTTATTTATACTTGTTTTAATAATAAATTTTACTTTTTTATATTTACTAATTTGGGAAACGGAGTGTCTAAACTTATAAACTTTCTCTCTGCAATTCTCTCTGCTATTCCCTCTATTAATGTTTTTACATACTTTGTCACCATAATGGAAATAATTTAAGGTATTATCACCACTCGGTGTTTCTGTTCAAAAAAAAATTCATTTTCCTCATCTAGTTAGATAACAGCCACAGAGTTGAGTTCCGCAACGTAATAGAAAATATGACTAAAATGAATAGAAAGCATAGAACGAAGTGCCTCAACACCGAGCTTCTATTTACTTATTCTACAAAAAAAGAAAGCTAACATTACATAAAATTTTAAACAGTAATGAGAAGGACTTATGTTAAATAATAAATTATGTTCTTACCGGAAGTAAAAGAAAAGACATGCAGTTTCACGCTTTATCCCGCATAGCATGGTAGTCAGAGAGAACCAAGTGTCAAGACAGTCCGTCCGCCGCTTTCCGCCTGAATTTGAGACTGCGGAAACTGCGTTTACCGGAAGTAGGATCTCTTAAATTAATAACTTAGAATAACTCAATGTGTGAGTATAAAATTAAGTAGTAAACTATAGTACTAGTTAAATTTCTACATATTATTTACTTTCAGAACAAAGTTGTACATGAATGCTGTGGAATTTACAGATAGTATGAATTCTGTGAAATTTGTTCCAATTAAGTTATTGATTTTATACAAATGAAATGAAATTCAGCTTTCACTAAATTAATTTATACTGTAATCGAAAGTATTGTAGTATATGTAGCAAAATAATTAATTATTTTGACAATAATTAATTAATTTGAAAACAATTGGGAGTGACTTTGCAAAAAACTAAGTCAATAGAAGTGTGAGACCTTAAAAAAAGTCGCCAAGATTGTGGATACAAAACTGCAAAAAAACAAGTTCTGATACATAAAACCACCTAAAAAAAACTTAACATGAAAAAAAGAACTTCTCTTGCTAAAAAACTTAACATCCCTACCGGCTTTCCTAAGTATACCGGCTTCCCTAAATGTATACCGGCTACCCTAAATATATACCGGCTTCTCTAAATATTTGCCGGCTTTCTTAAATATATGCTGACTTTACTGTACAAGTACACTAATTTTACTTGGACTTATCGACTACATATATACAATTTTTATAAGAATTTCTTCACTCAGGAGAATAACTATATTTAACTTATTTTCATTACCTAGCTCTGGTACGACAAAGCGCGGCATCGAGTTCCGCTGTTCAACACGCAATGTCTCTATTTTATGTGGAAAGTAGACAACGAAGTATCTTGACACTAGATTCTCTCTGACTATCCTGCTATGCGAGATAAAGCTCGAAGTGTTAAAACTACAAGTGACTCTACATGTAACATCAGATCAGCCGTGTAGTTTTTGAGTATTTCGTAATAATGTTCCTAGTGCATTTCATTTGAAATCGATTTTATTTTTTTATTCAAATCTGAATTATAGTAAACTGGACTTTAGTGACTTTAAACACTAATGTCCAAAGTGACTCTACATATAGCATTGACTTAACTTTTCCACAGTCGAGTTAGATTGCTCGGGCATTCTTCAAGTGTATTAATTTTAATTAGCCCTCGTAATTAGGTCACCGTAGCCCGCTTCCGATGAGATATCGCACAAACTCCGAACAGTTGTTTTGCTTAAATGTCTTTTGTCTGTTCCAAAGTAATTGCCCGATTCTGTTATTTCACATTATTCTTAATGATTTTGCGGCGAATTATGAAAATATTTGATGGTAGATAAACGGACAGAGTTTTAGAAATTATTTTGTATTTGATTATAATATTTTATGTTCTTTTGTATTTTTTTGATGATTTACACATTAATTATGTAGAGTTATTTAATTAAGATTTTAACCATAAAGATATCGACTTCAAAGAAAATTTATTAAAAATTATTACGAATAACTCACCCACTAAAATGTTATACGGTACTGTTGCTACTACGGTAACACATAAAAAAATAAATCATTTTTGATAATATTCTCCTTTTTTGAAATCGGTTAAAATAGTGAAGTTTAGATGTTATTTAGGCCTCTTTCATCATTACAATATTATCTGTTGCCCCTATATGAAGATATATATTAAAAAAACATTTTTTCCAAACTCAATCGCTTAAGGTCATATACTCGTACTTACGAGGCTTAAGAAATGCGCAAACTTAAAAAACTTTCCGTACCAGCGAGAATTGGTTTCTTGGTGACCCATTCAAAGTTAATCACACTGGCCGACGCCTAACGACCCTCTATTATACAAAAATACCTTATTCGAATTCTATGTATTTTTGCAAAGTCGATGGCGCAGTAGGACTGAGAAAGCACCGACTGTAAACGCGATTGGTTGTAGATTCGATTCCCATTCAGGGAAATATATATATATTTTTATAATTTTTCGCTTGGGCAAAGCAAACGCAGCGTTGAATTCTGCCACTTAACATATAATATCTCTGTTACGGGTAGAAAGCGGCGAACGGAGTGTCTCGACAATACACTCTTTCTGAGAACCCTGTTATGCGGGATAAAGCGTGAAGTTATTTTTTTATGTATTTTCGTTCTTAGAGACTGAATATAAGTTGGATAATAGTCTCTATCGAGAATTTCCTACATGAATGTCGTTTGGTAATCAAATAGTTCGGTGCGGGGAAGCGAAGCTCAACGGAATGCCTTTTACGTTTTGTTAATGTTATGTGTAAATTCTGACTGTGGTATATCAGTTGGTGTTATCGATGATTATGAGTTCAAGTCATAAATTTATTATATAAAAAATATTTGCGTTTTCGTGATTTTAGCTAGAAAAATGCAAGGTTCTCTTTGATGTCTGTATTTGACAAGAAGGAGTGATTTTTTGCAAAATTTTCCTTCTCTGTCTTTATGTTACATATAAACTCCCCAGTACAGTACTTAAGAACAGTACATTACCGTTAACCTACTTATAGTTAATATACGTAGAAAAATACAAAATATGAATAAAACATAAAACTCTACCATCACGTAGAGTTCGAGCAAATTGCTTCTGCCAATTTAAAATGTTTTGGAAACAAAGATGACAGCAACAAGGGTCATGTTCACAATTTAAAGCCATTACGTACGTAATTCCGCAGTCCGAGTGCGGTATTTCAATTACAGTCGAAAGTGCTATGTGACGAATGTTGAACTAATCCGGGGCGATGGGGAGGGCGGAAGGGCGAGGGGCCCCCCGACACTCGACACTCAAGTCTCGACACTTGTGACACTAGTCGCCGACACGACGCGGTGATTTGCAAATAACTGTGGATCTAAGCGTGCTTTTGTTTTTACCACTTCAAATGCTATGCTAATGAAACCCGTTTTACAGTGAACAGTGAACGATGAACTTTGTTTTCTGAACATATAATTGTTTTTGTTCGACGCACTTTATTTGTATAAATGTGTTACGTTACATTATTACGAATAGTATTTGTATGTTTTTTTTTCTATATATATATACTATGTATGTGTAGTATTTGAGTTGAAAAGTTATCATAACTGTTCCGTAGAGGTTCGCTACTCGACACGCAATGTCTAAAGAGTGGAAAATGGATAGGGGAGTATCTTGACGTAAGATTCTCTCCGACTATACGCAAAAAAGCATTACAAAAATTAGTTATTTAATTGTATTTCTTTCGAAGCATATATTTTGACTATTTTTTCAACATTAGTAGGTGTATGTTCATATTTTATATATGTACATGAGGCAGAATAGCGTCTTTGATTTATTTTTATTTCTAACCCTGCGACTAACACAAAGCGCGACGTTGGGATGCGGGAAAAGCGTGAAGTTTCTTCCGCATTGATATCTTAATTATTTCTTATACATTATACTTATACTTACGTGTATAAAAGTTAATACACATAAATAAATAATATACTAAATTATTTCTATAATAATAAACTAAATTATTTCTTTCCAAGCATCAGAAAGCTCCCTGGGTGCGGGTGCCGCGGGCGCAGCCGGTGCCACAGTAGCGGGCGCAGGCGCGGCGCTCGCGCTGGCTCTCGCCGCGTGGCGCGCCGCGAGACGCCGCCGTAAGCCGCGCAAGCCGCCCGCCCCGCAAGAGAAGACCGCTGATCATGATGATGCCGAACCTGACTTAATACCTAATAATTACTGTAAGTAAATATTTAATATAATAAATATTTAAAATAATAAGTATATTCAAATATTATCTTTTCAAGTTAATTAACACATTGTTTAAACAAAACATCTGTATGTGGTGCAGTCAGATATTGTCCATCTTCTGCTACCGACAATTCTGGCAAACGTGATTGGTTTTGGGCTAAATTTTCACACGAGAGAATGATTATATGTATACAAATTATTTTCCTTTCTCCGCTCTGGTATTAAAATTCACCACTCAACACGCAATGTTTCGAGGTCTTGGAAAACGGAGTGTTCTGAGACCAAGAAAATTTTTGTTCAAGAAATTTGAAACTCTACGTTACTAATAATAGCACTATTCTAAATATTTTTTTTATTTAGTTAATGAATAACACTTTTACAAAATGTTAAAAAAAAGTAATAAAGAGCATCTCGCTCATTTACTTTGTCCTTTCCATAAAAAAATCTACTGTAGATCTCTTACTGTATAGTTTTCAGGAATAATCTTTGGATATTAGAAATTTGTTTTGTTGTTTTAAATGTATGGCTTAATTGGATAGAACGCTAGATCGATATCGATAGCGGGTTCGAATCCTGCTACGATTTTTATACGTTTCTAAATATTTTTTTCACTTTAAAAAAATAAAACTATTTTTTTCTCTAATTCATATTTTTTTCATATGTGTTCATGATAAAATGTGACCTCTTGCTTTGATAATATTATCACAAAGAAAGTTTTTCCATTAAATTCCCGTCTTGGGTGATATTTTGCACTTGGAAACACTCTGACCATCGTGCATTAGAGGGAATGGACCTGTGGGGATTTCTTAGTTACCTCATTTAGGCTTTATTCGACTTGGTTATAGTGTATGTAATGATGAGGTGACTTTAAAGTAGACATATACTACTATCAGTTATATTTTAACTGCCGGAAGTTAGGTGTCGTTCCAGATTGTAACAACTTTTTACTAGTGTCGTATTCACTAAAATGTAGTGAAATCTATAGATCAAATCTTCGGCCCTTCAGTGAAGCTTTTTTTTGCTTTACGCTTTTTTCCACATTAGAGGGTTATCAGATAGAATCTAATGTTAAAATACTCCGATCTCCATTTTCCGGAGATGATTTCATGATTTGGGACTTTGTGTGTTAAGTAGCGGAACTCAACACCGCGCTTTTACTTACTATAACGAAGTAATGAAAATACTTTAAAATATAATCATTCCCTGCAAGGGTATCGAACTTACAACCATAGCCCACTGCGCCACGATGGTCTTCAGGGATGCAATCTAGTTTATCCAACTTATTTTCTTTTAGACTTAGTCGGTCTTTCAAAAGGATTTAGTAATCACTGAATGAACGAAAGTGCCCCAGAATGTTATTACTGTAAAAGAAAAAATTAACCCGTCTAAATTTAATTAAAACAAATAAAATATAAACAAAGTATAATGCTAAGTAACAATGATAATATTGGATATTACCCAAGTCACAAGCAAGCGTGGGAAACAACAAAAATATTATTCTATTTAGCAACATTTATCACTAAGTTTAATTACATTTCCGTGTTCTGTTTCATAAAATGCTACTAATGATTTATCTTGGCGGTATGAAAAATTTCACAGTAAGGTATTCCCCGCAGGCTCTTAGGTTACAAGCGGACAGATTATAATAAACCGACTTTCATAAAAACGGGGATAAAATCTAGAGATATAGGTATTACGTCACCCCTAGGTGTTCGACCTCGCCTCCCCCGCCCTCGCCCACTTTCATTTATTATAAAAACTGTCCTAGATGTCTTGCAACGAATATAAAAATAACATGGCCTTAGGAACTTGTGTTAGATGGAAATCATGTTTGGATATAACCATTGTCGATTTTTTTTTTTTTTTTTTTTTTTTTTTTTTTTTTTTTTTTTTTTTTTTTTTTTTTTTTTTTTTTTTTTTTTTTTTATTTGACTTTGACTTTGACTTTGATTTTGATATCTTTTTAAAGCAACGTAAAGTCCTGTCACTTAACGCTTAGTTGTGTTTGGTCTTGAATTTATGTTGAAAGTGAAGAAGTGAGTGTCTTAACAGTAGACTCTCTGACTATCCTGCTATGGCACTTAACTGTGTTTTTTTTAGCTTCACGCTGTATCCCATAGCAGGGTAGGCAGAGGGTATCTGAGAACCTAGTGTTAAGACACTTCGTTCTCTTTTAACATTTCCATTCCTTACTTTCCGCCGAATTGAGGCATTGTGTGCTAAGTGGCGGAGCTCTAGACCGCGTTTTGTCTTGTTACCAGAACGAAGAATCAAAATATTAAATATATATTATTATAAATATTTAATACATTTTATTTGCTCGAATAGGAATCGAACTCACTATCTGTCGCATTTACAGTCGCACGCTGCCTCTGCGTCACGACTGACCTCTATCTGTTGTTCTCCTATTAATATCTGAATGTTCAACATCTGAATCTTCAATACCCATGACTGTATTAACCTAAATAGTAATAATAAAATAACATTATCATTCCAATAATAACAAAAGCAAATAAAAACATTTATATATAAAAAGTAACCGCACTCTATTCCATATGTAAATGTTCAAATAACATAATATTCACGGTGTTTAGCACTTCATAATGTAACCTTTATAGTTTGGGGAGGAGAGGTGATAATTGCAAGCGAGTATGGTACCCGCGGTGACAATACCCGACTCGGAGTTCCATGCATGCGTAATGTGGCTCTAATGCTGCCGGCTTATATCTAACGGGGCCTCAATTATTCAAGCCCCGCCACCGGTCTAATAAGTACACTTTATTACTTCACCTACTAGTCAAATGCAAGCTTATTTTGCCAACAGTTGCCAAAGTTGGCTCTCATTCTGAACAGTATTGCTTTTAATATTATAATTTGAAATTATGTTCTTAACGTTAAGTTAAAACTGGTTAGTAGATAGGATAAAGGTCGTTTAGATTAGCATGGGTGAAGGAATTAGAGAAAACGAATATAGTTGAGATACTTATCTAGGTTTATATAAAAATCTATATTTGAGGTCATCGTGGCGTAGTGACAACGGCTGACTGTAAATTTGAGTGGTTATGGGTTCAATTCCCACGTGGAGAGTTAATGATAAATGTATTTGAATTATTTTCAACTTACCCGTTCTAGTAAAACAAAGCGCAGCGTTGAGTTCCGCCACACACATACACAATACGGGCAGTAAGAAAGGTGAATCTTCACAGTAGTTTCTCTCTCCCTATCCCATACAAGATAAAGCAATCAATTTAAAAAAGACTTCTTAGTCTCTTTTGAAATTTGAATTCACGACCTTCTAATACCTTTTTTTTACTTATAAAATCCAAAGCTTACAACATACCTTATTTGTATGCTTTCCATACAATAAAGATAAAAGTAAAACAATATTATTTAATAAAAAATCCTAAGTCTTCCAGTTGTTGATCCTAACGGATGGAACATGATAACGTTGGGCGGATTATATCAGAAGTTAAACAAAATATAAAGCAACAATACTTAAATCCTATTACATTGTATGGACATAAGCCTTTTTGCATAATAAAAAAGGACTCCGCGAGCGGATAGAAAAAGTTGGATTATATGTGGATTTTGAACCGATTTTGAATAAGGAGGTTCTCAATTCATCTGTATTTTTATGTGTCATTCTATAGTTTTTTACTGCGTGAACCAATTTTGATAATACTTTTTTATAGGACAACTAGTGCTTCAGATTTCCTGTCGTATTTAGTTAAGATCTGAGAAGTTTATAATTAAGATTTTAACAAAAAAATAAAACCGATTTCAAAAAAAATGCACTAAAAAGTACAATTATTACGAATAACTCAAAAACTATTCGTCAGTAAACCTAGTGTCAAGACACTGTTCGCCGCAGTCTGCCCGACATTTAAACCAGTGCGTAGAAATTGACGGAAATCAAAGCTTTTGTATTTTTTATACAAATATTTATTAGTAGAGCACAAGCGCGCGACAGGTTATGGATTTGTTTCCCACTCAAGGAAATGAAAATTTTAAATGGTATTTAGTATTTTCTAGTTCCCTCTGCCTACCCTGCTATATGCGGGATACAGCGTGAAGCTAAAAAAATGTAAGAACTTGACAGGTTTCCTCACACACATACCATAGAATCAAATAGACATAAAGAACGCTAATTCTATACCTAGCTAGTTCATTTTCCTTTGTTGGAATGTTTGGGTGTTCTACATTTTTCCTACTGTATTATAAATATTTTAGTATTGTGCTTCCGGGGTCGCCACGTTGTGTCAAACAACGGGATACTATAACAATCGTGTTTTAATATTAGGTTTGGTAAAGAGAGGAGCTTGGATAGCGCAGGCAAGTGTTAATGCATTTAAAAGGGACCCTTAAGATTTTTTTTTCGTCTCTCTCCTGTCTTGTTTTGTCTCTCATCTTGTATTGATACTAGGTTCTCTTTGACTAACCTGCTATGCAGGAAAAAGCACAAAATTGTTATTTTTTATTAATTTTACGCTGTATCCTGCACATAGCAGGGTAGGCAGAGGAAACGTAAGAACTTAGCTTTAAAACACTCCGTTTTCTTTTATAATAACATTTCCGCCGAATTTAAGACATTATATGGTGAGTGGTGGAACTTAACGGCGCGCTTTGCCATGTTACCAGAGCGAAAAGTGGAGAACGGTAGTCTTGAGAGAACGTAGTGTTCTAACAACATGTTCTTAGGTTCCCCCTATTTACCATGCTATGTGCGGGATACAGCGTGAAGATAAAAAAAGAAGTGGTAATTTAGGAAAACATAAGCTAAAGCTAAGCAATACAGCTTATAAGAACACAAGTGTAATATAATTTCGAATATAATTTTGTATACGAAAAATCAAAGAGCGTGAATGTGGCTCGTTAGTTATGTGTATTGACCCAGGCAATGAGAACCAGGCGCATGGAGGTACTACTGTACTAGTGTATGCCACTGTCGCGATATAATTACCCATCTTGTGTTTATACCACTAATGTATGTTATATATTTATACTTTTTTTGTTAATAATTAGGTATGTTACCAAAAAATCAAATTTCTGAGCCTTATATTTAGTTGGTTAACTGATGTTGAAAAAAGGGAGGTTTTCATTTCGGCTGTATTTTTTTATATGGGCACAATGTTTTACTGGGTGAATCAATGTTGATGGTTCCTTTTATATGATAGCTAATACTTCTGATGTTGTCCCATTTAAAATAATAATTAAGATCTGACGAAAACTACTGTTTACGATACGATATGATACGAGGACTACTGTATTTGAAGTCGTATTTCTTTTTTTGTTAAATATTTAACTACGAATAATTTAATATAGTATCTCATCTATTTGTATAATTATATTATATCATTCAAACAAAAATATCTAAATAAAAGCAAAAGCAAAAGTTTTAGGTCGAATCTTAAAACAAAATTCGGACAACCATTGTTTGGGTAGAAACTAGAAAACGAGGAGCAAGCTCTGAAAGAGTAATTGGCAAAAGTGTACCGAACGTCACTCCACACTAAATGTATAGCACTTGCAATCTGATTAAAAAGCAATGCCGGCCTCGCTTGTTTCACATACACCACATTTTGAAGTGATAACTTCTTTTGGCATTTCGGCATTTTTACCCGATTCTAAAAAAGGAGGAATTTCTCATTTAGACCGTACTCTTTTATGTGTGTTACTGCATATTTTTTTACTGAGTGAACCAATTTTTATGATTCTTTTTTGATATGATAGCTAGCAGCTGCGAGTGGTGAAATTTTTAGTTTGGCAAGCCGGTAAATTTAGAGAAGCTGATGTACATTTAGGGAAGTCCATACATATATTTAGAGAAGCCGGTATATTTAGGGAAGCTGGTGTAGGATGTAAAGATATTAAGTAATTTTACAATCAAATTTTGACGATGACTGTTTTTTTAGATGTTTAAGATGTCAGAGCTTGTATGTTATGCAATTTTATGTCCAGTCCAGTTTTTCCTGGTGACTTTTTTTTAACTTTTCTTGATCTTGTTTTTTTGCAAGCTCAATTTCAATTTAAGGTTCACATTTTCCTGGCGAGCTTTTATTTTTAGGTCTCATAAAAAGTCAGCCAAGCCAGTAGGAACCGTATTGCGTGTTGTATGGACACTTCGTCACTGATAGCTAGTGCTGATGTGGTAGCATTTGAATTTAATTATAATCTGAAGAATAGTTTTTAGGTTATTCGTAATAATGTTACTTTTTAGTGCATTTTATTTGAAGTGGGTTTTTTGTTCAAAATGTTCATTTTTGTTTTTAATATTAAAATATGTATGTATAAAGTTTTCGTTTGTTTTCATACATTTAGTGAGATGGAAGTAAAAATTAAAAATGTATCGAAATCACAATATATGTTCATTGTTAACAATAGTGATATTCAGATCAACAATAGATTATGTATTGTAGTCCATATTGATTCACGTTGTTCTCAAAATTGCTACCATACTAAATATGTACTAATCACAGTTTAACCGACATCAAAAAAGGAGGTTCTCTATTCGACTATATTTTTTATGTGTTACAGTATAACCTTTTACTGGGTGAACCAATTTTGATGATTCTTTTTTTATATGATAGCTAATGCTTCTGATGTGGTCCCATTTGAATTTAGTTAATATTTGACAAGTAGTTTTTGAGTTATTCGTAATAATGTTACTATTTGAAATAGTTTTTTTTTGTATTATTTTAATTATCATACACTATTATTGCAATTTAACTAAATTTTAAGCTTACAAGTATTCCTCTTAAGTATAGCTTTTAATGATAATATGTAAATAAGAATATAACAAGAATCAACGTGGTGCAGTGAGTGTCTGACTGTAAATGCAATTGGTAGTGGCTTCGATCTCCCCTCGAGGGAATGACCATATTTAAAATATTTTAATTTCTCTGGTAACATAAAACATGCCAGAATATTCATGTACGTATATGAACATAATAAAAGTAGACTAAAAAATCTGTAATATTTTTTAAAAATATTTGCTTAGATATTTATAATATACTTTTCGACTGCAGTAGTTAGAAGAAGATTATAAAAAGTCATTCCGTTTTCCTATTTCCAGCAAATTCAGAGAATTTTCGAATCTAGTAGTGCCTTCTATTTAACTATACTGTATAAAGACCTATATTTTTAACGTTTTTTTTTTAAATTCACGCTGTATCCCATACATAGCAGGATAGGCAGAGAGAACCTAGTGACCTAGGAGAACATAGTGCTAAGACACTCCGTTCTCTTTTAACATTTCCGTTCTCCAAAACAAATATTAATCTGTATGCATTTATATACTAAATGCTTATGCTTAAGTGTACAATTTCCGTTCTATTAGTGTCCTCGTTGACGTATAACAACGCGTTGCCTAGCAACGTATATGTCACTTTATATAAATATGGATGTCAAGCTCACGGTCAAAGTATAACATTTATTTCATGAACTTAATATATTTTTTTATGCATTATTTTAAAAAGATATGCCAACCGTCATGTTCTTCCGTCCGCGTAATTTTCTTAAAAGGGGTTACAAAGTTTTTGCTTCACGTATTAATATATAGATTTATTTTATCGTGTGTAAGACAGATACATAATTTCTGTCAAAATAAATCAAAGGGAATAATTTGGTGCGGGCCCGAGGCCTACACGCACCCTCATCTCTACACGTACAGTAAATGCACTGTTCAAAACAATTTTAGTATCGAACTATTCTCTCAAAGGTATTTTCCCTTGCGTCATAGAAACGTTTCAAATATTCAAATAATAAGCATAATGAAAAAGAAAAACTGAAAAGTAATACTAATTTCGTCTATTTTTTAAGAGAAATTTCCTAGAATTGTGATTTTAAATTCAATGTAACGAAAATACGTTACGATGAAACAAACATATATAAATAAAATATACATATATTTTTGTATATTTTACAAAAAAAAAGAGCGGCGAAGTAAGTACCTTGACATTAGGTTCTCTCTGACTGACTCACCGATTTCCGTCAGAAATAGAGACATTGAATGTTAAATGACGGAACTCAACATCGTACTTTATCCTACCAAAGTATAAAAATGCATAATTTTAATATAATTATTCCCACGAGTGGGAATCGAACCCACAACCAAATTGCCTACATGCAAATACTGCGTGACGATGACTTAACAATTTAAAAATTAAAAAACATACTAGATTTAGTTAATAGTAGTAATTTATTATAACCTTCTTGATCGTATGACTTAGGAGTCAAAGCGTTTGGGCGGTTTCCAAGAGACGCGGGTTCAATTCCTGCTGCGTTAAATTTTTAAAACGTTTGCTAAACATGTTTTACGATTCCTAAGTATGTGATTAACACATTAAACTATTAAAAATAGTGTAATAAAACTATGAAATTGTAATCTGCACGCATGAATGAGTTTTTTCTCGTACTTTTTAACACTAAAAATTATCGAGTCCCGAGTACAATATAAGAATTAAATTTATGAGTGCAATTATAGTGCATATAAATTGTGGTCGCGTTAATGTTTATGATAGAATAAAAGCGTGTAAAATGTTTATCTGAGTTTGAATCTCGTTCAAAATAAAATATGCGATCATATGAAAAATATTATTATTTTCATTTTAATTTTGAGGAGGTACAAATTTTTGTTTGGTGAACCAATTTTGATGATACTTTTTTTATTATGATCGCAAGTTGTCTTGATATGGTTCAGTTTATATTTAGTTGAGTGCTGACAAGTAGTTTTTGAGTTATTCGTAATAGTCTTACTTGTAAAAGTAAGACAGGCGTAAGCCTGTCGTGGCGCAGAGACACAAGCGTGCGACTGTAAACGCGACTGCTTGTGGGTCAAAGTCAAAGTCAAAGTCAAAGTCAAATAATTTTATTCAAAATAAGAAGTTACAAGCTTCATTTTTTGAACGTCAAATAATTTACCACCGGTTCACTAAATTTAATGCCTCAGACCTGAGAAGAACCGGCGCAAGAAACTCAGCGGGACTTATTTTTTTTTTTTTTTTTTTTTCATATTCGACAATGGTTTACAATTCTTTATTATTGGCAATGATACCTTTGAAACAGACTGGAGCGAGCATTTCATTCCCAAGGTGTGTTATCATTTATAAAATCACTAATTAGGTAATAACCTTTAACACACAAACGTCTTTTTACAATTTTTTTAAATTGTAAAATGGAAAGTTCTCGGACGTTTTCTGGGATCCTATTGTAAAAGTATACACATTGTCCCATAAAAGAATTGCGGACTCGATGCAATCGAGTTACAGGCGCTGCAAGTTTAAGCCTATTTCTTGTATTTATATTATGTGCATCGCCAACTTTGTTAAAATTATTAATATTTTTCTTAACATACAGTACATTTTCAAAGATGTACTGAGAGGCAACTGTTAAAATATTAAATTCCTTAAATTTTTGTCTTAAGGAATCTTTAGGGCCTAAGTTATAGATTGCACGAATAGCTCGCTTCTGCAGGACAAAGATCGAATTAATAGCGGCTGCATTACCCCACAGTATAATGCCATAGGACATAATACTATGAAAGTAGCTAAAATAAACAAGACGTGCCGTTTCCACGTCAGTCAATAATCTAATTTTTTTAACCGCGAAAGCTGCTGAGCTAAGTCTATTCGCCAATCCGTCAATATGAGGTCCCCACTGTAACTTGGAGTCTATGGTGATACCGAGAAATACCGTAGAATCAACAGGATCCACGGCTTCACCATTCAACAGTACATTGGCTTTAACAATTTTTGTATTAGGCGTTCTGAAAATGACGCATTTAGTTTTTTTACTATTCAATAGTAAGTTATTAGCACTAAACCAATGTACTATTTTAGTAAGAGCATTGTTTACATCGTCATAAACATTTAGACACCTTTTCATTTTAAATATTAAGGAGGTATCATCAGCAAACAATACTATATCATGGCTCTTTCCGACAAGATATGGTAAATCATTTATGTATATTAAAAAGAGGAAAGGACCAAGAATAGACCCCTGTGGGACCCCCATATTGATTAGTGATCCAGGAGATTTCTTGCCATTTACATCAACCCTCTGAATCCTGTTACTTAAATAAGAGGCCAGAAGATTGAGTGCACGTCCTCTTATACCGTAGTGGTGTAGCTTCATGACCAACGTAGAGTGCTGAACGCAGTCAAATGCTTTGGACAGGTCACAGAATATACCAAGAGCATCCTGCGATTCCTCCCAAGCCTCATAGATACTTTTTAAGAGATTTATACCAGCGTCAGCAGTAGAACGACCCTTAGTAAAGCCATACTGTTTTTCATGCATAAGATTATGTAAATCAAAATGCATTAATATTTGATTTAAAATAATTTTTTCAAAAATTTTACTGAATGAGGGTAGCACAGATACTGGTCGAAAGTTATTGGGGTCTGATGTGCTACCCGATTTAAATATCGGTATGACTTTACTAAATTTCATCAGGTCAGGAAACACACCATACTCTATACAATTATTGTATATATTCGCAAGGTAAGGAGCAATAGCGTCTATTATATAACTAATCAGCTTCACAGAGATACCCCATAGATCCGATGTTTTTTTGATATCTAGGGAATTAAATGTCTTTACAATGTCTCTTGAGCTGACTGATTTAAATTTAAAATCTACTTCACATTTCTGTACGCTCTCCTTAAGCAATGATTCAGCGACGGTTGTGGAAGATATAAGAGTTTTGGTTGTTGAAACCGGAATATCAGCGAAGAATTTTTCAAATGCACACGCAACTTCTTGATCGGATCTGGTTAAACTATTATCAATATTTAATTTAAATTCACAGTTGCGATTCTTCGCCCTTCCAGCCTCACAATTTATTATGTTCCATGTCATTTTAATTTTATCTAAAGAGTTTTTAATTTTGTTTTTAATGTGTAAGGATTTTGCCATGGAACATACTTTTTTAAACAATTTAGAATAATTCCTAACATAATTTTTAAAAGATTCTTGGTGGTTATATGTTTTTTCACTATAAAGATCATATAACCTTTGTCTACTCTTATAAATTCCAATCGTCGCCCAATCACTAAACGACAAGAAACCCCTGAAATTTACAGTTTTGGAAGTAAATATAGCATTATACTCATTTTTAATGACACTAAAAAACTTTTCATATAAAATGTTTGGATTGTTATTATGATTTAAATATTTAAGTTTTGCTATTATATTACTTCCAAACTTTTCTACACGGCCAGATGTCATCGGCACACATACAATTTTATTATTTTTATTAATTCTATTGTTACAAAAGAAAAAGGAAGCTAACTGTCCGCAATGATCTGAACTCAGCATATTAATTATAGATTTGTTTCTCGGTACAGCATTTGTAAAAATATTATCAATGCAAGTAGCTGTACAATTAGTAATTCTTGTTGGCTCTAGAAATAAATTAGCCAGGTTATATGAATTTAGTAATGACCTGAATCTAGTGCAAGTGGTGGAATTATCTAGTAAATTAATATTAAAGTCACCACATACTATTATAAATATGCGCGTTCCAGATAATTTTACAAGAGCTTGGTCTAAAATAGTTTCAAAGTGTTCATATAACCCAGTGGGAGGTCTGTATACACTTACAATAATGAAATGCTCAAGCTCTGCACAGGCCATTTCAATAGTCTGCTCAACAGAGAGGCTCACAATATCTTTACGTTCTTTAAATTTGTAACATTTTTTCAAAATTATTAAAGAGCCACCGCGAATTGCTTTTTCTCGGCTGAACATACTAGCTACTTGGTGGTTACTGAAATTAAAAATGGCCTCATAGTTTCGAAGCCAATGCTCAGTTATACAAAGTATATGTATATTATTACAATTTAAGAATAATTCTATTTCTAATTCTTTTCTAAGCATACCTTGTATGTTTTGATGCACCAAGTTTGTATCATTGTCATAACAAATTGAATTTATTCTGACATTATTTTTTCTTTGTTTTTTATTATAACATGAAGTATCGCCAGAGATGGCCTCTTTTGTCTTATAAATTAATTTAAATTAATTGGAACGGATTCCAAAGCAGTAGTCAAATTATACTGTTCAATAGGAACAGTTGTTTTTATAGCCAAAGAATTGGCTAAGTTTAGATGTATATAATAAGATAGCATACTTGCTATCTGTCTTTTGTAAAAGTAAGATAGGTGTAGCCTATCACATGTCAAGGTATTAGTTTTAAAATCAATTATGTTATTTATGTCAATTAAATTCATTTTACATTGATTGACATTTGTTCCTACATAATTACTATTACTTAATATATGTAATATATTATTTAAGTTATATCTAATATCATTTTCTTGTGGCAACTTCTTTATATAGGGAAATGTAAACATAACAATTTTTTTAACATTTAAATTCACCAACTCTGAGTGATACTTTTGTAATAGTTTTTTATTCACATTTCCCCTTCCCCCGACTAATACAATTTTGGTTGTTTTAGGACAATGAGTATCACTAAGGATTTTATTAATTATTTGGCAATAGGTCGCTCCAGGCCTACAATAATTTAATACAGATTGTCCCTTACAAATGTTATTTAAAATCACACCCATATTTTTCCCCAAATTATCACTATATATTTTAATATTGCATTTGCTATAAGTGGGTATGGGTTGAGATTTATTTTTCCCTATAAAGCTGTCCTGAGCTCCATCAACCTGAGATTGAGATGGAATTTCTGAAATCTGCTCTGGAGGACTAGGTGAGGACGCTTGACACTCACAGACATAGTTTTTAGTGAGTGACTCAAAGCGCTCAGTATTTTGATTACAAATTTTAACAAGTTCATCCAAAGCAGATATGTGCTCTGTAATTTCTCTCTGAGCAGATTCATATTTGTCAGAAATTGATTTTAATTTATTATGTAAAGAAGATATCTCAAGCTGCAGGGAGCCCACCTCAGCTTCATGTAACATTTCAATATTTTTCATCTTTAAAGAATAATTTTTTAAGTAATTTCTTATATTATTTCTCTCTATGCATAATTTGGAGTAATTTTTACATATGTTGTTTGTTTTGATTAAGCGCTGTGTTTTTCTAATGTATTTATTTATTTTAATGTATTTTTTCTATTTATTTTTACTAAGAACTGGCTTGGAAGTCCCTGTGTCATCACCAGTCAAGTCTACTATTGATAAGTCATTTTTTGAGGTGATGATTGGGGAAATCAAAGAGGGTGCATTCCCAACCAGCTCTTCAAATAGGCTATGGGTCTGAGAGGCCTTCTGTTCCAAATTATTACTTTCTAATTCAAATATATGTTGCTGAGCCTCATGCAGTTGTGACTTAAGCTCATGAGTAAGCTTAAGAGCTTCTTCATATTCTATTCTGCACTGGTCAAACCCATTTACTATTTTGTGCAGATTATCATTCTCATCTAAAATATTTGAGTATTCTAAGTGCAATTTAGACAACTCATTTTTAAGGTCTTTATTTTTGTTGATAATCTGCAGCATTTCAATTTCATTATCATCCCTTTCTCTCAACAGTTGCTCGCACTGAGCTTTAGATGCCTTTAGTTCCTGGAGCGTCAGCTGGAGTTTATCCTCCGCCTGACGCGCCTTGGTACCGCGGGTCATCATATTTTATAGATTATATGTATGTACACAATATTATGTACGTAAAAATAGCTGTGCGAGCTTCTATGTATTTTATAAATGTATTAATTATATATGAGAGCAAGGGAGTGCAATTGATTTTAGAGTATAAAGAGTAAACTTTTAAACTTTTAAATTTAGTTCGTTACCTGCACAATGACAGCTGACGAACAATCAACAAACACTTTTTACAGTCTTACAAGCACTGTGATGTACTGATTATGTGATTAACAGTACAATAGTCCATAACACAAACACTTATTAACAAATTACGCCAAATTTAACAATATAAAATAGTTAATTTTAATTTATTTTACGGGAGAAGTTACTATGACGTCTATATGTGAGTGCTGCCACAAGAAAAAAAAAAAAAAAAAAAAAAAAAAAAAAAAAAAAAAAAAAAAAAAACGAGGTTCGATTCCCACTCCAGGAAATGTAAAATTTAGTATTTTCATTTCTTGGGTCTGGTAACAAGGCAAAGCGCGGCGTTGAGTTCCGCCGCTCAATACGCAATGCCTCTGCGTTTTAGTCACCCCAATATTTGTCCGTTAAAGATTCCATGACAGCTATCATATAATAAACATACTTCAAATTTGGTATACCCAATAAAAAGTTATGCAGTAGACACATAAAAAATACAATGAAATCGAGAACGTCCTCTTTTTCTAATGTCGGTTAAAAATATTTTTACTTCAAATCACAAATTAATAAACCAAGAAAGCAAGAAAATATACATAATTAAAAGAAAAATAATATATCCAGCGTTTAACACCGTGAAAGATAACAAAAAACGTTATCAAAGACAAAGGCTTGCGAAGTTTACATTTTCGATAGCTCGCGTTAACGACTCCCCGAGGAGGGAAACTTAAATGGGGGAAATATTATTACAACAGTTTCTTGTAGCTGGATTATGCTTCAACTTGTAAACTCTTGATATTTGTAACTTATACTATTAAAATTCAATGTTTTAATTAGCGTTGTTAAAGTTGCCATTTGAATATGTAGAGAGGATTTAGTTTAGGGGGTTATGCGTTTGGTGTTATAAAATTATATATGCCAGTTACATTTTGAGATTTTGTGTGTTGAGTTGCGTAACTTAGCGCTGCGTTTTCTATTACCAGAGCGGCGAAGTGATAGTATGTATATAATTATTTCTTCAAGCGGGAATCGAACCCACAGCAAATTGCGTTTACTCGTATAGGCACATGCCATAACACCATGATGACCTCTAAATAATATTAAAATGAAAATAATTAATAATAATCACATTTATATTTTTTGCAATATATAGTTTCATTTTATATTTGAATACACTACTTTTGGATAATATATCCAAACGGTGCCAACCAAGCTATACGTACATAAATTATTTAAATGAATGATTATCATTTCTCAAATTGGTAATCGAACCTACAACCAATCGTGTAAAGACGCTGTTCCATTGCACCATAATGGCCTCATCGTCGTAATATTTTTTTAGCTTCACGCCGTTATCCCGTACATAGCAGGGTAAGAATAGAGAAATTTAAAACCTAATGTTAAGACACTCCGTTCTCTTAAGATTTTCGTCCTCACTATCCGCCGAATTGAGTGACGGAACCAAACGCCGCGCTTTGCCTTATTACCAGAGCAACGAAATGAAAACATTAATTATTAATTATCATTACCATTTAATATTTTCATTTCCTGAAGTGGGAATCGAACCCACAACCTGTCACATTTACAGTCACACGTTTGCCTATACGCCACAACTGTCCTCATAATATTTGTATGATATATTTAGCAATTTTTAATCCACTTTAGGCGAGTGTCCCGACGGGACGACGACGGTGCCGCAGTGAGTGTAGAGCGTGATCAATAGTCCCCAAGTCTTCGGGAACTGCCGTTATTGTAACAAACGAGCGATAAATTTTTCCTTTTATAATATAAAATACTTGCTATATTAATTTTATGATACAATTTTGTTCTTCACTAAAATATAGCGCCGAAGGAATGAAAAATGATCAGCAGTTGTGCTAAATTTGACTGCAGTGGGATATAGTTGAATATACTTAGTTATTTGAGTCCATCGTAATGCAGTGGGACAGCATCTGATTGTAAACGCGATTGGTTGTGGATTCGATTTTCACTTGGGAGAATGATTATATTTAAATTATTTTTAATTCTCCCTGTGAGGGGACGGGGTTAGAATACAATTTCCCTCCGCCGCTGGGTCCTCCGACTGACTTGCACCCACTATCATGTCAAAGACGAATCGCCAAATATCTTATGATGTGTTCCAGTCCGATGGCATGTAAGCCAGGTTTTCCCTTTCCCACCCATCCTTTCCCCAAAATGTGGTGGTTCCGATAGCGGACTACTATATTATCCTCCCCTTCCATCTGTATCAACGCATCCAACATCTCTGGCGTTTTAGATGTTCATGGGCGAAGGTAATCACTTATCATCAGGTGGTCCTTCTGCTCGTTTGCCATCAGTTATCCATAAAAAAAAATCTCCCCTCTGGTAACACAATTCGGACCGGAAACGACGAACCGAGTGTGTTGACACTAGATTCACTGTCACACCTTGCTAAGGGAGTTAAAACGTGAAGCTGCAATCATAGATACTGATGTGATCTTTTTGTTATTAACAAACTTAAAAAAAATTTTTACTAAAAAAATTTACATGATAAGTAAAAAAAGACTATTGATATTATGTCAATGAACTCTTCATCGTTAATCAAATGATCAATTGTATTCATTTCTACCTACTTAAATTTCGCCACTTAATGTACACCTTTGTTAGATAGTCAATGTATTTTCCAATTTAAATTTTGAAGGGTAGACAGAGATAACCTAGTACCAAGACTCTTCCTTCTTCTCTTTCCGTTCGAATTCAAGTTTTTTAAATATACTCGTAATCCATTTCATCCATTTGAGGGAATCTCAAATGGAAATCAAACCCGCAACCACTTAACGATGACAACGATAGTCGAAACCTTACTGTGTATTAAAACTTCGCTTCGACTAGATTTATAATTAAGATTTAAACAAAATGAGAAACCCGATTTCAAATAAAATGCACTCAGAAGTAATTATTACGAATTATTCAAAAACTACTCGTCAGTTTTTATATAAATTTAAATGGGACCATATCAGAAGCACTAGCACTTATATGTTAATGTAAGAAAAAACACCAAAATTAGTTCACTCTAAAAAAATTATACTATAAAAAAATATAATCGAATTGAGAATCTAATTTTTTAATCGGTTAAAAATATAAAAATATTGAATACGTAAACGACGCCAGAACCCACTCGGTTCCACATTTAATTCCGAACATAAAGCCAGTACTAGTATCTAGCATCTGGTTGAGTCTCGTTTTAATGCTCTATTCGCTTAGAGATAACTGGGAACATTTATTTAGCGGAATGTTTACTGGCTAGATTAGTACCTACATACCACTTAACGAGGCACTCGCTTCTGCACTTGCTGGTGTCTCGCCTCTCTCCTCTCTCCCTCCTGCCTGAAGTTAAGCAACATTTGTAACGTCATTAAACGCCCTCATTATTGGATCTCGGACTGTTAACGACCCCACACATTACCTGCAGACAGTAGTGCTAAGCTGTGTTAAGTTACTGTACTGGACTACTAAGTATGTATATTTATTATTGTTGAAGTCATCGTGGTTATTGCGGTTGGTTGTGGGTTAGAATCTCGTTGGGGTATTATATTTTTCTTAATTCTTCGCTCTGGCAAGACAAATTGCGGCGTCGAGTCCGCCGTTTAGCACCCAATGTCACGAACAAGGGTAGAAAGCGGTGAACGGAGGGTTTTGACACTAGATTCTCTCTGACTACTCTACTATGCAATATTAACCTATTAACGGGGTATGACGAAATATTTCGTCATACATAGAAGTCTACTGCAATGGACATGACGACATTTTTCGTCGTGGAAATTAATTGTAATATATTGAACACATTACGTTCTACTTATCTATTAAATCTTAGAGAGGTTATGTATGCCATCATATTGGCGATGCGTCAAGAATTTTCACGTGAAAAATTGCGAAACGAGTTGAACAGCGTCAAATTCTTCTTTACATTGATTGCGATTTCTCATACTAACTGCGAAAAATATTTTTTCGATTTCTCATATTAATTGCGAAAAAGACTTACCATTTATTGAAATTTTAAAAATACAGGTGTGTTTAATATCGATTTTTCCATTCGAATGCGTTATTGCTTGTCGCGCTGTCAGCGATGATCGATATAAAGGAGGTATGTAACGGTCGATGGAGCGGCTTTTTACAATTATTTGTTAGTCTCTTGTCTTCACGCGTCGTATCATTGGGTTGTAAATATCGTGATTGTAATTAATAATATATTTTTAACAGGCATATCTATATTTTTATATGTATAAATAATTATGTTTTAACAATAAAATAAACAATTAACGATAATTTAAAAACTACTGGTCAGAACTATAAGTAAATTTAAATGGGACCACAGCAGAAGAACTAGCTAGCTATAATATAAAAAAATCTTCAAAATTATTTCACTCAGTATAAAGTTATACACATAAAAAAATACAATCGAATGGTTCTGAAGCTCCTTTTTCGAAATCGGTTAACAGCGCTTTCGTTATAGAGTGTTACTAGAGTAAATAACGTACAGGCGAAACTACTGTCCTTAGAAAGCTGAAATTTGGCACTAAAAAAGAATTTTTCAAAATTCTCACGAAAAAGAGAAAAAAACGAAATGAACGAAGAGACTTCACACTAGGTTTATATACCCTGCTATGTGCGAGATACAGCGTGAAACTAAAAAAATTGTAAATGCAAACATAGTCGCGGGATACAGCCAGTATAACAGAGTTGAGACTTGGGAGCAAGTCGCAGTGCAAACGCGACGGCACGCAATAATTAAACGCTAATGAGCGTCTCCTCACTCGCTGGCAAGCCGGATCGATCGCTAACTACTACACTGAGAACTTCCCTTATTAGCACTTGATTTTATTCACTAATTCATCTTAGTCTATCTCGTAACTCGTAACGATATCGACTTGAATACAGTTTTAACTTCTTATTGGATGCAATTTTGATTATCGATTACGTTTTGTGTTTATTATATGTTATTGGTTTTGTTTTACATTTTTTTAACTTCACTCTGTATCCCGCATATACCAGAGGAAACCTGAGAACTTAGAGTTAAGACATTCCGTTCCTCACTTTCTGCCGAATCGAAATATTGCGTGCTGAGTGACAGAACTTAACGCCGCGCTTTGCCTTGTTACCAAGCCCAGGAAATGAAAATACTAAAATTTACATTTCCTGAAGTGAGAATCAAACCCACAACCTGTCGCGTTTACAGTCGCACGCATGCATTATTTTACGTGTATTGCTATTATATATTTCTCTAAGAGGCCATCGTGGCGTGGTTGTGGGTTCGATCCCTACTTGAGATAATTAAATTTAAATTATTATCATTTTTACGCTCTGGTAAGTAAAATTTAAAAACGGCATTGAGTTTAGCCACTAAAAACGTAATGTTTCGATTTCGGGCGTAAAGTGAAGAATGGAGTGTCTTAACACTAAGTTATCTGCCATTCAATGCCTGTGAGTGATATAACTATAAATATATCGATATAATCCTACAAAGACTCACTGGCCAACTTTCAAATATTAAAAGCGACTGTCAGTATTGTCTACTAAGCGGAATAAAGAACTTGAAAAACATCATTAAGTAAAAGTCATTAACACAATTTGAAATGAATCTCCCACAATACATCTCAAGGATAGTAAAAACATGCAATAACTACTCAGTCAAAAAGAAAATTTTAGAATGGCTTCTAGCCCTAGACTATAACAGTACTGAAGATCTATTGTTAATACACTATAAAATATATAAATAAACAGTAAAAATAGCATTTATTTTGGGCATAAACACACACACACACACGCACTAGCTCCTATAACACAGTGTATACTTATTTTAGGAGTTAGTAAGCCCTTTAATATAATATTATTCATTTATGATCAATAAATTATTTATTTATTTATTTAAAGTCGTATCTTTCCATTCATCGGCAGCAGGTGGCGTAGGTGTAGCAGTACCTACAGCGCAAGACGCAAGTCAGGACAAGAAATAATTAATAGAAGCGGTAGGACGGTCGCGGGCAACGCTAATGTGCCCAAGTTTATTCAAATTGCTTTCATTAATAGCTCTACTTTGCGCTTTGCCGCAACGTCGCGCCTCACGCCTCCCGCCTCTCGCCTTCCGCCTCCTGTGGCTGCATCCATTACAATGAAACAATTCATGTTTTGTTAAACATTTTGTGACGTACTTACTTAAAATATTTTTGATACTAAATGTTTTGGAAGGGTTTCCTTTTTTGGTTTTTTGGTGTATAGAGGAAGTTACGGTAAATCTGTTTCGTTTAAGCATAATTATAACGTTATATGGTTAGGTAGAGAGAGGTGAACATTAATGCGCATTTAAAGAGGCCCTTAAAGCAGAAATCGGGTAAGTCTCTGACACTCTCCAAACTCCTTTCTCTGTAACGTGATGGACATCCGCACGGTGAATCCACGGATTCCGAAGGAGTTTCTTCTATAAGTCTATTTGACTGGCTGATCTTAGAAATCTGTTATCCGTTACTTACGAATTATCAAAATAATCAAATTTTTGAATTATTTTAAAGACTATTTTAACTCTTAAGTAACAATAACAAGCAAAGTTTAATAAAACAAATAAACCTCACATACTATTTTCCGACTATAATACAATATGTGCGAGAAATCTATAATCAAAATTATAAAAACTAAAAAAATAGGCAATATTCAATAAAAATTGTAAATAGTATATTGCACCAAGTGTCCACAATTGTTCGGTCAAGTTCCATTCGCAACGTTCACGACCGCGGCGGTCGCGGATACCACCGACGCAACAAAGTCCGCGGCGTTTTCAATTGCTAGCGCCCTGAATACTGAATATTCATACGTCATCAATATTCATGAGAGCCGCACCGCGCCAATATCAAAATATTTTTCAATAATACCTTCCTCCGTCTGTCGTTGGAGTTCCGTTGTATTGAGTTTATATTCTTGTCTTTGTGATCAGCTAAGACTGAAAAATAAACTTTGCTAATTTTACATCAGAAAAATTTCCTAACTTTTATTTTAGTATTGTAATATTTATTAATGCCTGTCGTGGCGCAGAGGCACAAGCGTGCTGTAAACTCGACAGGTTGTGGGTTCGATTCTCACTTCAGGTAATGGAATTTTACATTTCCTGGGTTTGGTAACTAGGCAAAGCGCGGCGTTGAATTCCGCCACTCAGCACGCAATGTCTCAATTCGGTTGCAAGTGGGGAACGGAGTGTGTTAACACTAGGCTCTCAGGTTCTCTCTCCCTACCCTGCTATATGCGGGATACAGCGTGAAGTTAAAAAAAAAAGTATTGTCTTTACAACATTATGACACAGTGGGATAGCGGCTGACTGTAAAAGTGATTGATTTATTTCAGGTTCAATTTATATTCGAGGCAATGGGGTCAAGTATGTATATTAAAATTATTTCTATTTCTTCCCCTCGGGTGAAGTAAAACCTGGCATGATTCTTGCATTATACTTATAATGCAATATCTCGACTTCAATGGAAAAGCGACGAACCGAGTGTCTTGACATAAAATCTCTAACTACGGAGCTATGTGGAAAAGCGTAGAAGTAGATCAAAAAAGTACTCACTCATTTATGTTCACATGATATTTGTGTAATTAAATAGCAAAAATCTCAAGTTATAAATCTTAAGGAACTTAGCTAAGCTTTCCTTGTTTGATAACAACAAACTACTAAGTCTAATATTCCCGGAACTTCACTGATGACGTTTATTTTGCTTCTGATCTCAAGCACTATTCCTGTTAACAGAAATTAAAGTAACTTTCTTAATGACTAAGTACTTACATTTAATTATGTATATAATGTATATTAAAACTAACTGAGCTTAAGCAAACATTGCGATGTGAAGTGGTCTTAGTTATTTGTATTGTTTGTAGACCGCCTCCGCCTTTGACTCCGCCTCCGCCTTCATTTCCGCCTCTGCCACTGCCACACTGCCTACTGTTATAATTACTTTCATCGTCTCTAATTGCTTCCTCCCGCAGTCCACCTTGTCGCTGACGAGCGAGCGTGCATTGCGAAACCGAAACGATTGAGGTACAATTCATAAAAAAGCATTTCGCGTGAAAATTTACGAAAAGCATAAACGTTTAATGTATCTGAGGGGAATTGGTGTAATTACTGCATTTTATGTGGCCTGCCAATACCGCTGACCGCGCGGGAGCGGGCTCATAGGCGAGGGCGGGCGCACAAGCGCGGGCGGACGCGTGGGCGGGCGGGAAGCCGCGGCTCTGGTGAGCGGCATAAATCCGCCTCTATCATATAATGCGGGAGTTTTTATTGAGGCGAGAACGGCATTCATTACTGAACAATTTATGGCCGCCGGCCTGCGCCCTACACCCCCCGCCGGCCACCCACGACCGGTATGAATATGAGATGACCTTTCTTTATATTTCATCGGTTGTTAAATTTCAAAATTGCTATGCTAACATTATGGCGCGTTAAATAGGAGCGCTTTGGTGATATTTTTCAACACTCTTCAGCGGTTAGGTGTTATTGTGGGTACTGGCATAATGGCCGCCGCGAAACAGACCCCGATTATTTCACTGCCTCATTTAATTTTGATATTCTCATAAATTTCTACCGCAATTTCCTCATTGGAGCATTGTTTTAATGTTATATATTTACGTGATGAAATATTTATTCAAATAATCAAGTTTATAATATTCATTATTATTTTGTACGAAAAACGAAAACTGACTTATAAAATGCACTTAGAAGATAAATTATTACGAATAACTCAAAAACTACTCATCAGATCTTACATAAATTTAAATGGGGTCACAGTAGAAGAACCAGCTATCATATGAAAAGGGAATCATCAAAATTGGTTCACTCAGTAAAACATATATGAATTAACACATAATAAATACAGTCGAATTAAGAACTTCCTTATTTTTTAAGAGGTTAAAAACATATGTAATTTATTTGTAATCAGTGTTCATTCAGGAAGATATCCTTAGAATTGCGTACCGATAAGTTTAATTTATATCTGCTATTGCTTGGAGATGAATAAATAACGTTATAAGGAATAACATTAAAATAAAATACAATTTTCATATCGTAAAACATGCATGTAGGCAAGAACTGATTTATTAAGTCACGATATAAGATTAATTTATTATTTATATTATTTAGTATTTTCATTTCCTCGCTCTGGTAACAAGGCAAAGCGCGGCGTTGAGTTCCGCACAAATAGCACGCAATGCTTCAATTCGGCGGAAAGTGAAGAATCTTAAGAGAATGACGCAGTGTCTTAACAATAGGTTCTCAGGTCCCCTCTGCCTACTCCGTTATGTGGGATGGGATACAGCGTAAAGCTATAAACAAGCCTTTAAACTATAAAGAACAAAAAATCCAACTGAACCAATTCTTTGAATTTAGGAAGCAAATACAAATAGAGTAGGCTACCTACCTTCATTTGGTACCCCCCACGTTACCCATCAACGATTTTTTTTATTTTTATTCATGTAATTGCCTCTAGATGGCGCTATATTGAATTAAGACTGACGTCACATATTTAAGATCAATTGGAGTATCTAACGGTAGCTTAATTATCTAATTCGGTCCATGGGTTTGGAAGATATGAGATAATAAATAATCTCCTCTGACAGTCGGGTAAAAAGGTAAGAAATAACATCAAATATAATAAGAATACAATTTTCATATCATAAACTTGTACGAGTATGTAGGTGGTATAACTGATTTATTAAGACACCATATAAGATTAATTTATGTACAAAATGTGCTAAAAGGAACTTAAGGCGAATTATCTCACACTTAGTATTATGAGTGATTTAAATTCTTTAACTTTGACAATTACAATAAAAATGAAATGGAAATTTCATAAGAACTTATGTATTTAGGACTTAGTTGGCTACACCATCTGGATGTGTTTCTTCTAAAGTGCATTTAAATATGGATCCAATTTTTTTAGAGTATATTCCAATAAAAAAAAATATAAATATGATATAGTATTATTTTTTATTATTATTAGAGGCCACCATGGTATAATGGCATAGCATCTACCTATAAATACGATTAGTTGTGAGATCCTAAGTCGGAAATGATAAAAATTCAATAATTATTTTAACTTCCCGGGTCCTGTAAGGCAACTAAGACAAATAAAGCACGGCATTGAATTCCTCCATTCAACACGCAATATATCGATCTCGGGAGGAAAGTGGAAAATGCTATATATTGACATAAACTTCTCTCTGACAATCCTGTAGTCTCTCCAACTACTCTACTAAAAGGTGCTCTTCTGAGTGTTGCAATAACAAAAAAAATCAATATTTATTATTTATTTTTTTAACTTCACGCTGTATCTCGCACATAGAAAAGTAGGCAGAAGGAACCTGAGAACATAGTGTTAAGACACTCCGTTCTATTAAAATTTCCATACCCCACGTTCCGTTTTTGTTACTACATATTTATTTTGTTGTAAATTTTAATTTCCCCAATACTCTGTTGTCAACATCGGTTTCCCACAACGAGCCCGTCCCGATGATCGCGACTGATATGACACGTGGACGCGACTGACAAATGATTGTTTGAGTTAACTCTACCGTCACTCTGCCGTCTTTTATATCGATCATCGCTGACAACCACCAACAGGAAACCGCTCAAATGGAAAATCATTTAAAATACATATACTATTGTTTATATGTTTTCAATTTTTGGTGTTCATAAAATTGACACACTGTAATTGCGTAGAGAACTTTTTATTACTATTTACAGAAAATAATCGGGTATTATTATATTGAAATGAATCTTATATTACATGAAAGAGGAGAACGGAGTGTTTTGACACTAGATTTTCTTTATACGTACATACATAGCTTCACGCTGTATCCTGCATCTATATGCAATAAGTAATAAATAAGGGTAGGTAGAGGGAACCTGAGTACCTAGTGCTAAGGCACCCCGTTCCCCACTTTTCGCCGAATTAAGGCATTGCGTGCTGAGAGACGGAACACAACGCCGCGATTTGCCTTGTTACCAAATCCAGGAAATTAAAAAATCCATTTCCTGGAGTGAGAATCGAACCCACAACCTGTCGCGTTTACAGTCGCACGCTTGTGTCTTTGCGCAACGACAAGCGTATAATAATAATAGGCGTCTTTATAAGAAAACTATATGATTTTTTATTAAAACTCAATTTTTAATTCATATAAGTGTTAAGCAAACTACTTTGTTCTAACATTAATTTGCGCCACTGTAATGTAATGGCTAATTATTCACGCGATAGTTGTTGGTTTTATGACCACTCGTCACCCACAAGCGCAGTGTTGAGTTCCGTCACCCAAGATGCAATGTCGATGCTAAGCGAAAAATAGAGAACAGAGTGTCTTAACACTGGGCTCTCTATGTCTATTCTGCTATATGCAACTAGCTATAAAAATAACAACATAATATATTAAATCAGAAACGTACAGTTTCCCTAATCTGTCGCGTATCGTTTGCGACTACTAGTACGCAGTAAGGTCGGTGAAGTCGGGCGCGAGTGTGGGCGGGAAAGAGGAGCGGCTGCGGATACGACAAAGTTCGCGTTTCGATTGCTAGTGCTCTGAATATTTAAACCCATCTATATTCATGACGCCGCACCGCACTCCTATCTAAATATTTTTCAATAAAATCCTTCTCACTGTCGCAACTACATTTTTATGACTTTTTAGAAATTAATAGCTTTTAGCAGATGGTTTGGGAACTTCGAGAGGATTGGTTATGAAAGAATGGAAGAAAGATATATGATGCAAAAGTGAGAAGCAAGAGATGTAGGAAAGACGTCGGTTGACCCTCGAGAATGCAGTACTGGAGGAAGGTTACTTAAAAAGGATGAGGATCCTCCGCAGGGCATGAGGAGGTTAGTAAGGACTAGATAGGGATAAAACGTTTTTTCACTATAAAATTAATACACCGTATAATAAATTTATCTTTCTTTGTATTATTATTATGGTGTTTTTCCAACTAATGAAGGTTGGTAGTCAGCTTTTTAGGAGCAATAAACTTTTTAAACTTTGCGAGAAGGAACTCCTATTCTTTTAAGATGTTAAAAACTATGTAATTACCACTTTAGATTCATATAAGCCTTAATGGTTAAAAGTATAATTTCTACAGAAATCTAAAAAAGTCTTTATGAAGTAATGTTTATTTAAATATCCATGGAAATATTTATATGTATGAATTAACGTTTGCTTACTAACTTTAGCCTAATATAATAAAGCGCTGCGTTGAGCTCCGTTAGTAAAATAGCAATGTCTCGAATTCTGGCGGATAGCGGCGATCAGAGTGACTTGTCACTAGGTTCTCTCTGACTACCCTGCTATGCAAGATAAAGTATGACACTGCTGTTTAATAATAATACAATGTCATATACATTTATTTCCTGTATTGAAAAATTGTAAATAAAGATAAATTATATAACAAAAAGCTTAAAAATGTTACAAAACTAACATAGCAACATTAACATAACTTTTAAAAGTAAACCACAATTTAAAGCTAGAAACCAAACAGTATTTGCGAAAAAATGCAACCAAAAAGCGAAATTACTTCCAAAATATAGAGCAGATACAGCAAGGTAGAGTACCTCGATACGGGTTATTTATGAGCGCGCCGCGACTCGCCGCGACCGACGACCGCCGCCGACCGCCGACCGCCACTAAACGCGTTCACCGCAAATAACACAAGCCCCAATTGTTCACTAACTAATGTGCCGCCCTTCGACCTTCGACTTCCTTCTTAATAACTTCACCACTTCCATCTGATATATACTTTTTATGATGATCATAAGTTATTCTCAAGGAACGCGTAAGACAAAATACTAAATAAATTACATGACTGTATTTTCATTTATTTTGTTTCATAGCTATGCTTCAACAAATTTGATTAAAATTAATATATTAAGGAAATATCTGTAATTATATACTATTAAGTACTTATAAACGTAGCGTAGAGGAGCCGAAAGCCGGGCTAATGAGAACGCGTGACGCTGCACTCCATCTCGCAATTAATTATTTGTCCCGCGTCCGCGTCACCCCTCGCCCCTCTCCGCCCCTCCCCACCACTCCCCCCGCACCAATCAAGATCCTCCCTCATCCCGGTACCGGTCTTTACATCACCCTCCTCCAGAATTCCGAAAAACTATTTCTTTTCAAACGCTAATTGCTTGTCGCCGGAGATTTACCTGCCGTGGCGGAACATAACGAGCAGCTCTCGCGACTCACAAAGACAGTTATGAGATGTAATTATTCGACAAACTCAAATTCAGATATTTCGAAGAATTACTTCAGACTTGCTCATTACGCTTAGCACTTCATTAGAAGTGACAGTGATTTTTTTAGGTGTTACATAATTATACCATTAGTCGGCGCTTTGTTCGCGACTGGAACGAAATGTTCAAAGAGAAATTATATACATTTAATACAACAATAGATTATGTAACGTGAAAGGTTTGCGAAAACATCCGAGCTACGGACAGCGACAGCCAAGAGCGTCCTGCAAAATAAATTAAGTAATGCAAACAAGTGGGAACGCTATAAAGTGTCGTGTCAGCGATACTAAATTTACTGCAGCACTCCGCACTCCGCACTCCGCACTCCGCGAGCTGCTAAAGTTTTATCTCGGCTGTCACGAGGCTGTCATGTCTCCGCTTCTCATGTAACTGGACTTTCGATTCGAGATGCTTTTGCGAGATTTCATATCGCTATTTCAAGCGAAAAATATCACCCTCGGGCTCCGTATTTAATTTATTATATATTTTGCGTTCAGTTCCCTTTTTGTCTCTACTAAAAACTTTTCATAAAATATTATGAAACCATAAATAGCTTCGTTGGTTTTCTTGCATTTCCAGGGTAAACTATTTCACGCAATAAGATTGTACCCAATTTGCTGGGAGTCAGAATGACGAACGACTCCTATCTTACAAACGTCCTCTAAATTCAAAATTCAAGATATTTATGGGGAAGTGGTGGCTGGTCGGTGCCCAATTACTTATTTGTCCGGTCCCGGCTTATGTCGCTCTCGTTCGGGCCGCTCATTAATCAATGTTTTTTCTCGGTGGGTCCGCTCGTCCGGGCGTCCGGGCTTCCGGACGAGGGCGAGCAAATCCCGCGTGCAGCGAGTAAGCTGCTCGAAGATTTATGCAGCCGCTTTCGCTCCGGCGACCGCGGCCGACGTGTTAATGAATTTTGCCATTAATTCTTGAAACCCACTGAATCGAAACCGATTTTTCTTTTAAGTTAATAAATACCCAAGTGTAAATAATTGTTTTTTTGCAGGCGAAACATCGAGTGCACCGTGTTTGGCGGTCTCCTCGCCGGGGAGGACCGCGCCCGCGCCTCTCACCACGCCGGTAAGATATCAATCTCTTATTTAAATTCTTATATATCAATTATGAAGAACACAACTTTTGTTTTTACTTTATTCAACAATTAAACATAATGTCACTTACATTAACAAAAAAAACATTCTTAAGTGAACTAGTAGCGATATTTTACCTCCTGATGAGAAAAGACTTGCAATAAACAAGCGGCAGTACGTGAGGTGATCGGCCGTTGGCAGTGACGTCGCCCATCAATCCGCGTCCTCATCTGCTAAAAGCGTGTAGAGTACGGGCGTAGCGTCCTATCACATCATGTTATTTGTTTAAAATTATATATGTACATATAACGTATATGACATTTTAGAGACCATCGTAGCGGTCGGTTCAGTTTCTGTAAATACGAATGGTTGTGTATTTGATTCCTACTCAAGTTATTAAATTTAAATTAAATTAATTTCCCGGCTCTAGTAAGACAACACGCGGTGTTGAGTTCCGCTAGCCGCTTAGCAGGTGATGTCTCGAATTCGAGCGAAGTACCGAAAACGAAGTGACTTCACACTAGGTTCTTTATGACTACCCTGCTACGTCCGCATAGGAAAGTAGTCATAAAATGTCAATGTAAAGTGTAACTCTAATTTTGATAACCCAAAAAATAACTAATTTGCCAAAATTATTTTTAACGTTTAATTATAATCATGACTCTACACGACTTAGCACAACACACGTAATTGTTGGAAAGCATATAAATTTTATTTTGGTTGTTATTTACCATACAAATCCATTCATATCAACACTCATTGCCTTTTGTCCTCGTACGTATCAACAGCAACAGCGGCCGCTGATATTTGAGTCAATGGGCAAAAAAATATGAATGTAAGCGAGAGTCTAATTAAAAAAGAAAATATGTTTTAACAGAATGTAATAATGCCGCCGGGCTCAAGGTCTACACTTAAAATGATATAACTTTTATATTATATTACAAAAATAGATATGAGAAAATAAACGTACACATAAGTATATAGAAGGGAATAGTGGGACAGAATATCTTTAGGATTATCTCTATAATTATATTTATTTTCCCTGAATAGGGTTTGTTGTTTTGTTAGGGTTTCATTACAATGTTGTTTCAATGTTAAATATACGAACGGCTCTACTTTAAGAGTCACCTTCGATCGGTGTGGCGCAGTGGGACAGAATAAAACTGTAAACTGTGAGTGATTGTAGCTTCAATCCCCTCTGAAGATATGGTTTTTAAAGTATTTTTATTTGTCTGCTCTAGTAAGACAAACCGTGGCATTGGGATCCGCCACACTGCACGCAATATCTTAATTTCGAGCAACAAAGGGAGAACGGAATGTCTTGACACTGGGTTATCTCTGGCTGCCTGCTAGGCTGGAAAAATCGTGAAGCTGTGACATTACAAGAAAATCTTTTATAGCAAACGATAATTATGAGTTTGATTCCCAATCCGTGCAACTGTGTGCACATCGTAATAATGTCAAACTAAACTTACGAGAAATGCTTCAACTGCCACCAACGCAGATAGTAGAGCCGATGGAAATCGAGCTACTATACTATGGAGGTCACTTCTCAAGTCTGATCCGTATTTTTTGTTGTATATACTGGCGTTACTTGCCGCTGCCGCGTTATCAACAGCGAGGCATCCTTCAGTGGAAGTCCCGACTCATGGCCTCCTCTGTTAATTAAATTCTTTCACTCCGGCCGCGCGATTTGTTCCCTTATATTAATTCTACTAAGCTGAACCTTTTGTGTTCCGTCCGAACATCCGTTTGATAAATCGTTGGTAAAACAATGTGAATGTAGTCATTGCTTAACAATATAATGAAAGTAGATGATACCGGTGGCTTAGGTGACTGATGGACAGTTACAGATTTATTTAATAAATAGCTGTTACCCGTTATTTCATTTGCATGAGCTCTAAAACTTAAAAAACACGTATTTTTCCTATTTTTGTAGACATTTCGAGAATTCCTCTCCACGTTCCTTAAATTGTCTACACGTCAAATTTCAGTTTTCTATGGTCAGTAGTTTCGCGTGAATCTCGCCTGTACGTTGACTGTCAGTCCTTCAGTAACGCAAACGCTTTCTATATAAAGATATTGTCAATGTTCAAAAGGATATATTACTATTATTTCAAATATCACATTCATATTACATATATCTAAAATTTTCAATTACCCATAAAATCCTAACAGCGTATAACTGAAAATCGTAAAAGAATCGTTCAAAATATAACAATGTATGAAAAATGTGAAGTACGCCTGAGGATTCGCAAAGTCAATAAGAGTGCATAAAACTTATCTGCGGAACGTTTCATTTGAACAGTAAAACTTAAAGTGACAAGTGGATCATAAAAGCGTCCCGATGTCATATAAACCTATGAGTCCGTGAATTGTGTCTCGGGGAGATTTTATCTCGGAGTCAGTCGTTTTATGTTTGCGACCAGTGCGACCAGCGCGACGAGTGCGACCAGAGCGACCAGACGCGGTATCTTTATTGCGGTCACTCAATAACTTGCCTTTATGCGTCGTCACTGATAGCCAATAATATTTCTTAAGTGTCCCCGAAGACTTGCCTCGGGCCGCTGTTCGCAGATCACATACTCACATGACCCCCCGCGACCCCCTGGGACCCCCCGGGAAACCGAAACGTTTTCATTTTAACGCCCCACATAACGCCGATGGACAAAATTGACTGACTCGTTGTTACAAAAGTAAAATAATTTTATTACTCCCCGTTTTTATGAAGCTCCTCCCCCGATCTCATTATACGTTCTTTTCAAGAAAATACCTTGTTTAATATCAGGCGATAAAGCTTAGCAAGTTGTAGCCGCGCAGATTATTTTCTGATTTCTTAAGCGGCTTTACAAATTTGATGTGGTAATACATAGAATAATTCTAAATCCGCGGGGCGTGAGGCAGCGCGTGGCGCAACCGCTCCGAGCGCAGGAAGTTCGCTGCGGCCGTCTCGAATTATAATATTTGCCGGCACCAAACCGCACCGAACTAATTCGCTGCCAAATTAAATATTTCGACATCGTCTCCACATTAAACTTTATCGCGTTTGTACGAGAGCTACTTTGAAAATTTACTTTGCCGAGTCCTCATCAAACAGAAACATCGAACTTTGGTTAACTAAGTTTAGGACCGATAAAGCGCAAAACGAGGAGAATTTTAATATCAACTCGTCAGCGAAAGCTTCGTCTGCTAACGTTAATCGGCTTCTGACGGGACGCCGCGCGTCGCTCCGGGCGCTACGCTCAGATAACTCACCTTACTGTATCGATTATCTTGTTATAATTTACTATATATTTGTATATGCTATGGTGTCGTAGTTCGCGAGCCTCTTTGTGCAAGTCTCAGTGCAATATATTACGATCTCTACAAGTGTAAGCCTCGCGCTCGTAAATATCACTATTCCTGCGATTTACAGAAATCGCTAACATTGAAAATAAGAGGTCGAATTGATTTGTGCTTTCAATATCCAAGTTAACGGGTCTCGGTCATATTTCGCGGATCACGCGCCGCGCCGTTACACTAAAATGCATCTGTTCGCTTCCGAATAAGTCTTCCGCTTAATGTTACTAAGTTGACTCTATACTTATTATTCCATAGTGCAGCGTCGCGTGCATTTGTCGCTATTAAATAATTTTAAAAGTGTTTCTATAGCTTTACGCTTTTCCCCGTAGAGGGTAGTCAGAGAGTAGTGTTTAGACACTCCATTTTCCACTTTCCACTCGAAACCGAGGGTTGAGTGGCGAAACTCGACGCCAGCACTTTGCCTTGCCAAAGCAGGGACATGAAAGTAATTATAAATATAATCATACCCCTGAGTGAGAATCGAACCCGTAACTAATGGCTTTTACAGTTAGATGTTGATCCACTGCTCTACCATTGTCTCTAGCATGACTATATTTAAATAAATGAAGTTAATAATATAATTTACGAATACCTTTTCAAATTATATAAATGCGAGTTAAGTTTCCAGTTGCTCAGTAACTCGCAGCGCTAGTTCTGACCACTCCCCTTCCCCTAATGCGGCGCTTGTGTTAGAAACTTCGCAATATTTAATAAGTTCCGCCCGCCAGGAAACAGATGAGTTAGTTGCATTTGAGTGTACCTCTACTATTACTGCTACTGTGAAACTTATTACGAAACAATATTACTACCCAAATTTAGTCTCTAAATGGTTTATTTGTATACTGTTTCTTGATTTTCGGTATTGCATCGAATTAGCTAGGTCGGCAAAGTAAACACAGTGATAAGACACTCCGTTCTTGATTTGGACACTCCGTTATATTTTTTTTGACAAGTTTCGAGATGTTACATCTTAGATGGCAGAAGCCAACTACCTGTTTTAAATAAGCTTGAATATATGTAGTGCCTGATGTGTGAAACTAATTTTAAGCCATTAAATATAAATTTAGGAATTTCCAATTATAATAACGTACTGACAATCATATAAAAAGTAACATATGGCCATCGTGGCGCAGTGGGATAGCGTCTAACTGTAAGCGTGATCGGTAGTGGGTTCAATTCCCACTCATGATTTTGTTTAAATTATTTTCAATATGTAACAACAAGCGCAGTGTTGAGTTCCGCCACTACAATACGCAATGTCTCTATTTTGAGCGAAGATTAGAAAACGGTCTGTGTCGAGTGTCTCAACACTATTTCTATCTGATCGTGCAATGCGGAATTAAGCGTTAAGTGGGTCCACGTTTTTAACCAAAAAAAATTACATTTTGGCAAGATAATTAAGTCCGGGACGAATTGAGTGTCATTTAAAAACTACCTCAAAATGAAAACCTTCAAAGGGTGACAAGTACAAGTACGGGGAGAAAATGTAAGGGGATGGGAGACTATGAAGAAGTACCTGTAGGATTGTATGCGTGGCGCTTTTTTAGGCGGGCGGGAAATAGACGGTGGGCGGAATGGCGGAATGGCGGCGGTCAAAGGACGCGTTTTAATTAACAGGATAGTTTTATCAGCACCTTTGTTGAAGCACCATTTAACGCTTCATCGCTCTCGTCCGCGACAAAGCGAGCTACTTATACTATTACAGTCATACTAGCTGTATTCCGCAACTTCGTTTGAACTAAAAGACCTAAAATCCCGTCTTTCCGTTATTGTTGGAATTTTGAGAAATCCTTTCTTAGTGCTCCCTGATACTTTCCAAGGCCTGCACGCAACATTTCAGCGTTCTATGTGTGTCTGTATATTGTCTGTCAGACCGTCAGTAATTTTTACTCGCTAATTTCAACTTAATTGTGAAAACTACGTCCTCTACAGACCCTTTTCTTTATATATGTTTCTAAAATGAATGGAGAGTTGAGACGGGATTCTTTTGTCATTTTGGTCTAACCTATAGCTATAAGTGAAGCTAAGAGAGAGAAAAGAAAACCTCTAAGAGGCAGATGCAAAGAATAATTTAATACGTAATCGTATAATTGGGACAGAAAATCGAAATTTTTACCAGTTTTATTTTCTTCAGATTTATTACACATAATCGTCTGACGTATTTAATTTAGTAATTTAGACCATCATGATAGACCACTTTTCAGCAATGAGATAGTCATATTTTGATAATAACTCGGTAAATAGAGTACTCTTTGTTCACACTATACTATATTTAATATTAAACTTAATATCAATTAAGCTTTACATTTTTACCACAGAGTAAGGTTTAAGTTTACCTAGTGTCAGGACACTCTGTTCTTTACTTTCTACCTTAAATCAAGGCATTGTTTGTTATGTGGTGGAAATCACCGCCACATTTAGTTTGACTAGAGAAGGAAAATGAAAAGAATTATAATAATTAAGATAAATATATTTATTGTCGTTTCTAGACTCAATTTGTTATCTACATAGAAATACGTGAAGCAAAAACATTGTACCCCTTTGTACGAAAATTAAGCGGACAGAGGAGCATGAGAAAGCAGCATACTTATAGTTTATATAGAAAGGAGTGCAGAATGCTCATATTTTTAAATAATGCGTAAAAGTATGTTAAAAAATAACAAAATAAATGTTACACACACTACTGTGCGCTTGACATCCATGTTTATATAAATTGACATATACTTTGCTAAAGAGAACGCGTTATTAACGCGTCAACGAGAGGACACAAGTTGCAGTTACTAACTTTGATTAACTTTATTATATATTAGCTGTCACGGCGACTTGCCTTTTAAATTTCTGTGACGTCTCGTTATTCAGAAAATTCTATATATATATTTTCTCCTAGTGCTCCCCTACACTCCCCAAGAAGCCTACAAGCCAATCATCAGCGCTCTATGGCCAATAGTTTCGCCTGTCACTCACATAGTAACACAAGCGTTTTATATATATTTTCAACACTAACAATATTAATACACATTAAATGTTCACTATATTTCAGTGATTTCATTTAAATGAGGCACGTTCCTATTTATATGGTGTTAATTGCTTGTAATTAAATTATTTACTGCGTTTAATAATATATTATTGATTTAACAGTTATGTAAAGTGTTTTATACTCGTATGTCGTGTGATTACAATTATCTGCGGCAGTTCCATTTCAATATTATTTCTTGTACGATGACAAAGTTAGGAAAATATATGGAAATATATGTTTTACATATTTTATAGGCCAGTTGTGGCGCAGAGGCGTAAGCGTGCGACTATAAACGCGACAGGTTTTGGGTTCAATTTCCACTCCAGGAAATGGATTTTTTCATTTCCTAGGTTTGGTAACAAGGCAAAGCGCGGCGAAAATGCCTCAATTCGGCGGAAATTGGGGAACGGAGTGTCTTAACACTAGGTTACCTCTGCCTACCCTGCTATATGCGGGATACAGCGTGAAGCTATGTATGTAGCTATGTAAATAATATTTAGTATCTTCATTTCCTTGCTTTGGTAACAATTCGTCGGAAAGTGGGGAAAAGAAATATAGAACGGAATGTCTTAGCACTAGGTTCTCTGGTTCCCTAAGCCTACTCTGCTATGTGCGGATTACAGTGTGAAGCTTATCATTACATTTAGTAAATAATTACGTATTTTCTTCACCAGGCTTGTAACGGTCCAGGCGCGTCATGGACGTGGAGCGCACGCGGCGCCGCTCCACCACCAGGCATCGGCCGTAGCGCCTCCGCGTCCCTACGGCCCGCCACCGACCTCAACGTAGACGCCATCAAAGAGAAGCTCCTCGACAACCGGATCCCGGAGTCCTGCGTCTAGTCTACTCTCATGTCAGCCTTCGTTAGCTAGCCGATAATTATGGCAATCTTTATATGTATGTCAATATTTTTAGTTTGAATTTAGCCAATGATTGACTAATTTTGTATAAAATGAATAAATGAGGTTTTTGATTATTGGAACTTGATGTAAAAGACCTGGTTGTACTTCCACATGTTACTATTATGTGGTGTTAATAAATATTGTTCTTTTTGGTTAATTCTCATTGCTGCTTGCATCAGCTATCTCATACATACATACATAAGCCGGTCATCTCCATACTGTGCATACATTTGGAAAGTATCGTTAGAATTAGAATAATTGTGGTAAAATACTTGTAATTGTATTTTTTTTAATATTAAGTGTAACATAATTGTGTTTTCATATCAGTTGGTTATTGTATGTGACGCGCAGACGCGGTTGACTAAACTGTCCTTAGGTAGTAATAATTGTAAATATTCCACTATTATTTTAAAATATTTGGTTGTTTAGTAGTTTTACGTAACTGAGTAGCGAGTACTGGAGCATGCTTCGACGTGTCTCTCGTCATCTACTTTGTCCTATGTAAATGTGTAGCTGAAGTCACCTAAGTCTATTATAAGAGTCGGTTTTGATAATGTCAATTTCGTAAAATAATAAATAAATAAATCTAGCGGAATTTTATCAATCGTTAAATCGTGTAGTTCAGTTCATTGTATGAAATCACGCGTTATTGAAATCGACTATTCCTTTACTATAATAATTCTGAGACTATAATTCTGTTATTTGGTTTAGATATATCCTGTGATGTAAATAGTAGGTTGTAAGTGACTGAGTCTTTGCCACTTTTTTACATGTCTACGAATCTAGCTAGTCTGTCGACTACGACGTTGGAGAGTCGGAATGTCGGAGAGATGGATCACTCTGTATATAAGTTTGTAACTTCTCGGTGTTAAGGTTTCCAAGTCGGCTTAGTTCACGCAGAACGTCTCGTCACGTGGAGTGAGTCTTGGCACGAGGTCTCCCGAAACATAACTAATATGCTAAAAATAAAGTAATAACCCTAAAATCGATGATATTACTTATCGACTGTAATTGTAAAATCGGTAAAATATTTAATATGCCACTTATACAGTCTAAAAGAAAATATATAAATAAATTGTACAAGTTAAAAAAGATTACTGTCCTCAGAATTTACTTACTGCTGGGATGACATATGGTGGCCTCATCATACCATTCCGCCGCGTCCACGCTTCTGGTCTGATTAGATACGATGAACTAACCATTTTATTATTTGTAATTTACAGACACAATGGGCAAAATAAGATCACACAAGATTCTTTATGATTATTATGCAATTAAGAAATATCAGTGACGCAAAAAATGAATATATTTATAAACCACATAAAAACGTATGAAACAAAAATATAAAAATGTTTTTTCTTGTCTCAAGTATTTAAATAAAGAAGACTTGAAAAATATTTGAAATAAATAATTATAGAGAAACACAAATGTGAATCAAATCAGTAGTCGGAATGAATAAAGTGTTAAGTAACGGAACTCAACGCCGCGCTTTATATAATATTAGAGCGGAAAATTAAATAAAATGTTGCCTCGAATGGGAACCGAACTGCACAACAATGGTCTCTACAAATCAGTTCAGTGTCTCTAGACCCACTCCACGTTTCGGAAGAATTATGTTTTACGCGAGTAAAAAGTCCGTGACGGCGATAAAATGATCCCCGACTTGTAGCATAAGTTATGAACATATTACATTACGAATACATCCTAAATAGTTTCATGTAAACTAATATTGATACAAAGTTCATTCACATATCACTTCATGGAAAAGTCAAACATATCAATGCTGGAAAGTTCGATTTGTTATAATATAAGTTATTAGCGATGTTTTCAGTTAGTAAAATCTTTAGTTTTCGTAATTTTTGATATTTTAAATAAAATTATTTTAACCAGATTGATAATAAAAAGAGACTCTACCTATCTACCTGTGACTTACCTGTGACCTCTTACTTGTACGAATGTTTGAAACTTCAGGTTACAAAAAATGTATTTCCAAATACTAAGATATAGGCGATTAATCCGGTTACAATAACTTTATTTCAAATATTTTCTGTTACTGAAACTAAGAGTTAATTAGCGTTTAATTCACATTTAAATTACAGCAATACTAGCTTTGGCTCGCGACTTTGCCTGCATGGTGGCGGAACTGAAATCTAAAAAATAGTAGATTTTATGTTAATCTGATGCATAAACTATACCATTATAAAATTTCATCTAAATCAATTTATTGGTTTTTGTGTGAAGGAGCAACAAGCATCGAACCACGGAATCCTTCCGAACTTTCGCATTAATAATGTTAATATGATCCATAAGTTCGATGTTAGTAAATTGCTAATCCATTCCATATATTATAGAACTTTGATTTTGTACAATAAAACATTTTTAACACAAGAATTAAAAGAAAAAGGTACGTTTTAATTATTATTATTTAAAATATAGTAACGCAAGAACTTTTCAATGACTCATTAATTGTGTTGTTTCATAAAAAAATACAAATGAAGTTTTCAAAAGTTACATATTCTATAATCATTTCAAGCGTTTCGGTTTTAGTTTCAGTTTTCTTCGATGTTTATGGAAATAGTAAAAAATGTTAATTTCTAAACAAGAAAAGAAAGTCTTGTAAGTGATTTTATACAAATAAAGTGGATTGTTGCATTTGCTTCAATAACAACCTCAGTGGGTTGGCATATTTTTTTCAGCTTCACGCTTCGCGCTATTTCTGCATAGCAGGGTTGTCAGTAAGAATCTAGTGTCAAGACACTCTATTCTCTACTTTCCGCTCGAATTCAAATCATAACATTCTGAGTCATGAATACGTAAAACAATTTAGGTATTATCATTCTTTCGGGTAGATATCGAATCCACAGTCATCACGCTTACAACCGAACGCCATCCCACTGCGCCACGATGGCTTCTTGTTTTCTTTGTATTTGATAAAAAACAAATCATAACTTTTGTCCGATTGAATATGTTTGAGGCAGTTATAAGACAATTTTGTAATATTCGTTATAAAAACGCTTCCGTCGCTAGTCGCGTGGTCGCATGGTCGTAAGATAGCGTAGTCACGTGGTCACGAAGGAGTGTGGTCACATGGTCACGTGGTCGCTTAGTCACGTGGTCGCATAGACGTATGGGTACATGGTCGCGTGGTTATGTGGTCTCGTATTTGCGCGAGGTTCCTGTATTGTTGCAACACGCCGCGACGCACGGACACTTGCGCAATCTGATTACCGCCTAACTTATTTTTTTCGTTTGTGTCGATAGTAGTTGGCTTTACCAACCTTGACAATATTATATCGTTTTTTTTTTAATATCTAATAACTTCGGCGTTCAGTTACGCAGAAGACTTTTTTACTTTTAATTTTTATTTGTAAGTTATATACATAATTTCTCTATTAATATTTGATGTCTCTTGATCCAAATTATGTTATCAGATTGTAGAGACTACGCTATGTGTATGGCTTTTCATAATAATATTGTGGAATATATTCATTAGTACATTTATGCTGAGATTTATTTAGATTTTAACAGATATTTTATATCCGTATAAAGCGTGAATAAGTTGATAAATCGAAAATAAATACTATTTAGGCATTTTTGAGTATGTGCTATTTGTATATTCTGTTTTGTTATTTAAATATTTTTATTTCGAAGAATTTTTAATGATTTAACCATTTTTCCATCCTTTTAAAAAAGCCACCCTAATGCTGTAATCCTATTTATCAAAATTAGATATGCAGGTCGACTTATAAACCTATTCACGTCTGCTATGGAAATTAAATCACATAGAGAAGAAACTGCTTAGCAATCCATGGATTCACCGTGCGTGTGCTGGGCCCATCGTGTTGCAGAGAGAGGAGTTTGGAGAGTGCCTGGGACTTACGACCCAACGTGTAGGTTTAAAGGGCCCCTTTAAAATGCGTATTAACGTCCACCTCCACTGTCCGCGCTCCTCTCTCTACCTAACCATATTTAATATTAAGTTACGAAATATGTATTGTTTATGTTTATAATATTGTGTTTAATTTCACTATAATTAAACATAGATATTTTGGTTTCTTGTAACCTAGGGATTCCGCGAGTCACTATTTATAAACGTGACGTGACGTGCCACGGCGTGACGTGACGTGACATCATATCATCACCGTCACCGTCGCTTTATTTAATCATCGACCGACTGATCTTCATGGACATCGTAGTAACTATTGTTAGGTGTTTACTTCGTAAGTGATTTGTTAATATAAAGTTTAAAACGACTCAAAGAGTTTGCCCTACTGTTGACTTATTTATTTTGGACGAGATTAAAGATTGTCTTGGAAAATTATGTGTTTTTTTTTAATTTCACGTTATACCCTTCACATAGTAAGGTAGACAGAGGGAACCTGAGAACTTAGTGTTAAGACACTCCGTTTCCCTATGAACCGTACCTCACTCTCCGTCGAATTGAGGCATTGCGTGCTGGATGGCGGAACTCAACGCTGCGCTTTGCCTTATTACCAGAAATGAAAATATTAAATATTAATTGTTGTAAATATTAAACAAACACATCGAGAACACAGTATCAATGACATTGGAAGAAGGTCACGTAAAAAAGATGAAGACCCCCCTGAAAACATGTAAGAGGTTAAGGACTGTGGTCGAGGCGAAAGAAGTATGCAGGGACCGTAGCGTTTAGCCCTCCGTTTTTTTCTGACTACCCCGCTAGATATAAAGCGTGAAGCTAAGTAAGTAAGTAAATATTTGAATATTTTCAATTCCTAGAGTGGGAATCGAACCCACAACCTGCTGCGTTTGTGCCTCTGGACCACGACAGGCCTCATTATATTTGTTATGTGTTTTATTTTATTTTATTAGTACACAGCTAGTACTGTGCTCAGTCTGAGAGCAGAGTCGTGTCAAGACGATGAAAATGTATTAGGATTAGGGGGTGAGGGTGAAGCACTCACTTTGCTATTTTTATGCTTTTTCCTAGAAGTTATTGCTTTTTTTAGCTTTACACTTTTTCCCGCATAGCAGAATAGAATATAAATATCTCTAGATATTGTCAAGATAAAGATATTGGCGGAGCTATTATATTTATTATCTCTTTTTCAAACAAAATTAACACAAAATAAAATATTGAAATCAAAAATGCACTCCATAGCTATATATATTGTTTATTTGCCAAAACAGAAATATTTTATTAGTTGCAATAAAATAAAGCAAGCGATCGCAGAGTGCGGAGGCGTGCAACGCACCGGTTCCGCGCCGGTCGCATTGTGTCGCGATCGTAACTCATGCACCGGATTCACACTCCGGGCGGGCGCGGGCGGCGTAGAACACCGGGGGCGGGCGGCGCAGAGCACCGGGGGTGAGGGCGGTCGGGCTATGGTAATCACACGTACAATAGCTGCCCAAAAACAATGCCAACTTCCTTAATATTATGAGGTGATATATGTGTTTTGGAGCAACTTTAAGCCTTACCCTGTTACCTCACTACTCATTTGCATATTACCAGCGCAGTCGCTGTGCCTCGCTTTCTATTTATCTAAGCAATTAAATTGGAATTATTTTTCATTAAAAAGTATTTATTTTGTCTCCAAGTATTATTAAGAATGACACATTCAAGTTTTATCGGCCATACCAGGGTATCTACCTAGAACTTAGTGTCTAGGCACTCTTTCTTTCACTTTTCACCCGAATTCGGAACATTGTGTATTGATTGACGAAACTTTCGTGCTTTTTGTCTTACCAGAACATAGAAATGAAAATAATGCAAATATACCTATTTGTCCGATACCACCATTTATCCGAGTAGGAATGGAACCCACAACTATCGCGTTTACAGGCAAACACTGTCTCACTACGCTATAGTGACCTACAAAGTCAAAGTCAAAGTCAAAGTCAAATAATTTTATTCAAAATAAGAAGTTACAAGCTTCATTTTCTGAACGTCAAATAATTTACCACCGGTTCACGAAATTTAATGCCTCAGACCTGAGAAGAACCGGCGCAAGAAACTCAGCGGGACTTTTCTTTTTTCTTTTTTTTTATATGTGACATTGGTTTACAATTCTTTATTAATGACAATGATACCTTTGAAACAGACTGGAGCGAGCACTTCATTCCCAAGGTATATTATCATTTATAAAATCACTAATTAGAATAACCTTTAACACACAAACGTCTTTTTACAATTTTTTTAAATTGCAAAATGGAAAGTTCTCGGACGTTTTCCGGGATCATATTGTAAAAGTATACACATTGTCCCATAAAAGAATTGCGGACTCGATACAATCGAGTTACAGGCGCTGCAAGTTTAAGCCTATTTCTTGTATTTATATTATGTGCATCGCCAACTTTTTTAAAATTACTAATATTTTTCTTGACATACAGTACATTTTCAAAGATGTACTGAGAGGCAACTTTTAAAATATTAATTTCCTTAAATTTTTGTCTTAAGGAATCTTTAGGGCCTAAGTTATAGATTGCACGAATAGCTCGCTTCTGCAGGACAAAGATCGAATTAATAGCGGCAGCATGTATGTATCTCTATTAAAAAAATAAATTGTTAATTGAAAATTCTTTCTAATAGTATTGACCACATACTCTTTATTATATATAAGTTATTATAAATGTAAATATAAAATTGAGTGATTAATATATTACACTCCGGAAGAATCTCGGCACTGACGATTTCTCATGTTTTGATATTTATTACACAATCACAGGAAAACTAACGAGGAAGCGGAAACCTTAACAATATAATCTTCATTTGTTTATAGTTTGACAAACTAATATGGAGTATGAGTATCTCAAAGTAGAATACTTTTTTAACAAAGCTTAATTTTTTTTCTTATAATATATTTGTTATATCAAATTAAATTCAAATAATCAGACTATAGAGTCTAGTCGAATTTATATAACGTAGCATATTATTCTCTGACACTTATTTTCTTGAATATAAAAGATATACATACATAGCTTCACGCTGTATCCCGCATATAGCAGGGTAGGTAGAGGGAACCTGGTGTTAAGACACTCCGTTCCCCATTTTCCGCCGAATTGAGGCATTACGTACTGAGTGGCGGAACTCAACGCCGTGCTTTTCCTGGAGTGGGAATCGAACCCACAACCTGTCGCGTTTACAGTCGCACGCTACGGCCTCTGCGCCACGACAGGTGTTAGAAGATATACAATTTTAAGTAAAAAGTATTTAGAAGGAACCTAGTGTCGTAACAAACCGCACTTTACTTTTCACCCGAAATCTCATTGCTACATTGCATATCGAATGGTGGAACTCAATGCCACACCGCCGCTCTTACCGGAGCGGGGCATTGAAAATAATTTAAATTTAATCATTTCCATCTCCCGATTGGGAGTCGAGTTAGTTGTGTAAATATTTAACTTTTAGGGAAATTATAATATCTTTTAAAAGCTATACTTATTTATTTGGACACTAATTTTATTAATTTTAGCTAATATATACTTAATTAAAAAATATAATTATAATAAACAGTGCGAACTCGCACAATAACGAACGACATATTCATATTATTAGAAACTTACAATAAAAGCATAGTTCTTTCATTGCGAGATATAACTAATACAGCGAGAATCCGTACTTAAGTAATAAATTATTAATGTACATATTTTCATATAAAAATGCATAATAATCTATCCCACAGGAATTTCCACGGTCTTAGAATAAATTAAGGAGCAATTTTAGCATTTTCTCTTAAAATACTTGTAACAATTTTCGCGTAGGTATAGAATAGTTAAGAAATTCCTCACCTTTTCTTAATGCACTATGAAATAAACAGTTTCGTTTATACTAAAAGTGTACACGGGGACTGTCGAGACCCCAAACTCATGGGGTCCCCGAATAGACTATAAATGAATACATAGTGATCTCTTACAATTTGTTGTAGTTTTCAATTAGGCCCCTAGTTCGCATGCAAAGGCCCTCCACTGTCTAAGACAGAAAATATACAAAAACGGAACTGATTAGATAAAAATTAATGCAGAAGCCATGACAACAAGAAGATAGACCAACATACTCAAGGATTGTTGATTTACTATGTAGAAATGGGTTCATATAATTTATTTAAATCGAATTAAAACAATGTATATGCAAGTATAAGCAACTCTATGAATATTCTGATACTTTTGGACATTTTTGCCCGCATAGACTAAACAGGGAGAACCTAGTACCAAACCACTCTATTCTATACTTTCCACCCAAATTCAAGATAATAGTTTACTGTATTTATATTTAGTATTGTATTTTTATATGTTTATTTATTATCAATTTTATTTAAAATATATATAATATATATTTAATTTTTTTTGTATTTAAGCACCTGCTCAATTATTCCCCACATGACAAGGTTGGCTGCTAGAGAATGCTTTTTAGCGTTAAGACTGCCTTTTGCGCATTAATATTAAATATAGTGTGCAATAAAGGTTAAATATATAAATAAATAAACAGCACCTCTTGTTCACCTCATTGGCGGTACTCCACGCTGCGACTTATCTTACCAGAACTTTTAACTTTTAATATTTTTTTTTAGCTTCACGCTGTATTCCACATATAGCAGGGTAGGCAGAGGAAACCTGAGAACCTAGTGTTAAGACACTCCGTTCTCTTACAACAATTCCGTTCCCCACTTTCCGCCAAAATGAGGCATTGCGTGTTGAGTGGCGGAACTCAACGCCGCCCTTTGCCTTGTTACCAAACCCAGGAAATGGAAATACTAACATTTCCTGGAGTGTGAATCGAACCCACAACCTGTCGTGTTTACAGTCGCACGCTTGTTCCACTGCGCCACGACGGACGTTGATAAAACTTTTATACATGTATGTATATCCATATCATTAATATATCTTAGACCTATTCAAATGTGTGGGCGTTTATAATTATCCTTCCGTCTACAACTTACGTATAGTTACGTAAACTACATCCTTTGATGTACACATAGTAAAAGACGAATTGGCTTTGATCAATCAAACACACATATAATCTGGCCATCTGAAGACAACTTAATTGCTCTTAGCATGCGATGTGTGTGAGGACATTATGAACAGGTAAATGTAATTGTAATAGTTAGACATAATAATATGGCGTGTATGATTTAATTGTATTGTATGTAGAGGTAAATGTTGTGAATAATATTGCAAAATAACATTAGAATATTGTAAGGGGAACGGAACTGTTAAAAGAGAACAGAGTGTCTTAACTCTAAGATTCTCTAGTTCCCTCTGCCTACCCTGCTATGTGCGGGATACAGTGTGAAGCTAAAAAAAAGCTTGCTGCTTTATCCCGCATAGCAGAGTACTCAGAGTGAACCTAAAAATGTCAAGACCTCCGCTCATCGCTTTCCGCCCGAATTCTAGGGATTACAAGTTATAAAGCGGAACTCAACACCGCGCTATGTCTTGCCAGAGGGGAGAAATTAAAATATATATGTTATATACATCATTCCAACGACCTAGAATCGAACCCACACTTAAACGTTGGAGATATCCCACTGTGTCACAATGACCTCTATAGCCACAGCTATATGGTAATATGGTATATTATGTTGTAAATTAATATTACATACATACATTCACGCTGTATCCCGCATATAGCAGGGTAGGCAGAGGAAACCTAGTGTTAAGACACACCGTTCCCCTTTTTTCCGCCGGCTCGAATTTTTTTTTTGATTACCCGTTTTTTATTCAAATCATGGTATACCAAAATATACGTGACTAATCAGGTTACTATAGTTACATTTAAAATATGAAAAACAGTTTCATTTAATACAGAATAAAGTTACATATATTGGTGTATTGGTGTATAATATATTAATACACTTCGACGCTCTCCTGGTGCAGTACGGTGTCTTGTCTAAACATCTCGACGTCCACTTCGCTGTCCGCTTGCATCAACTTAACACGCCCTTCCTGGAAGTAACTACTTTATAGTACGAATATATGCAGTTTCGCCACGATGTGAAGACAAAGTTTAGACATATTGTTTAATGTTTATTATATTTGATAGAGTTAGGTAGAATTTTAGGCGGTATTATTTCTATATCGTGAATAGGTGGATGTGCTGATTTGTATGTATTTTTATACATTGATAGACAAATCATATATATTTTCAGGTAAAATGAGGTGTTTAAATGATATAGAGGCAGAATTTACTAATAGAAAGTATGATTTTAATTTATTAACTTTACTGGCATTATAGGAATATTATTTTTTAACGTTAATTATGTACATGTAGGTCTTCGACGTACTTCGTTGGTTTTGGATTCGATTCCTTCTCTGGTGAATAATTATATTTTAATTATTTTCATTTCCTTACTCTGGTAAGCCAAAGTACGCCTTGAGTTCGAGGAATAAGTATGGAGTGTCTTGACACTAAGTTCTCTTTGACTACTTTGTTATACAACTTTTTTATTTTATATTACTTACGTACCTTAGGATGCATCAATATGAAGGGCAGTTCTGCGCTGAGTTCGCCTCCGAGTGCGCCGAGGTATAGCTTCACCTTCACGCTGTAGCTAACTACGATACCGAACGCATCGCGCTGCTCGGGATCCAATAAACTGTAGGGAAAATTATATTTATAAATAATATAAAATAAAAATAATAATAAATAAATAATAATATTAAAGCTCCATAATTCCTTTTTTTGAAGTGAAAACTTGTAAAGCGACGTTATACATTTAACGTACTTATATACGTTATACCCCGCTTCGTGCTTGAAGCTAAAAAAAAATATCTTTTCTTCGCTTTGTTAAGACAAAACGCAGCGTTAAGTTCAACAATTAATGATTAGACAGAAAGTAGAGAACGACGTATCTTGTCAAGTTCTTACTGATTATGCTGCTATATCGGAAAAAATGTATCGTAAACCTATAAAAACCTATAAACGATATTATTTTTCTAAATAAACAAAAAGTGTAAGTTCTTTATTATTAATGTAAAGTAACAATAATCTATATGTTACAGAGTGGTAGAAGCTAATGTAGTTTCCTGTCGTTTGAGTTGCGCGTCGAGCGCAAGGCCGCGGCGGTCGCGTAGTGCTCCCAGTACTGGTCGCAACTGTACCACTTTTTGCATGTTAGCCCCTGGCTGGAGTGGGCATCCGTCTCTGAAGAAAATATATAGGTTTAAAGTATGTTTTACGTATATAAAATTATTAAAAATCGCTATTAGTAATGTTTCAAATGCGGAAAGTTGAGAACGGAGTTTCCTGACACTAGGTTCTCTCTGACACCAAACCGTGCGGGAAAATGTGTGTTTTTACAGCTTTTCGATCCAATTTTTATTTGACATATAAATTTCTTAAAAGAAGATATTAAAGAAATTGATGAATTCATTACAAAACTAAATATTATCACTTACTGTGTCTCAACGCCGGTCACCACGTTCCTATACTGTCCGTTCTGGAAAAGCACGATGTCGACGGACTGCAAGATGCTGGCTTTGATCTTCTTGACTACTTTATTGCTGTGGTTACGGATACTGATATTCACCGCTACCGTCTCACCGTGGATGTATAGCTAAGTTTAAAATATTATGAAAATTATTAATATCTATTATTTATATACATAAAATGTTAGCATTACTGAGTGACTGATAGACAACGTACACGCGTACTGGTCATAGGAGACTGAAATTTGGCATGTAAGCTTTGTGAGGAGTGTAGGAGAACATTAGGAGAGAATTTCTCGAAATTTCTATAAAAATGCTAGATACAAATCTTTAATAAATATTTTAATTAATGTTTGGATTCGAAGACAAATATTTATTTTGTCTATTCAATTATTTCTTCCCGTTATTAATATTTATTACAAACAAACTACACTGAAGTATTGAACTTCATTATAATATCATTAGAAATATGATTTACTAAGCAGAAGCTTGAAGTAAATTTGTAGGACTCTTCCAAATATGTATTGCTTCTAACGGACAAAAAGTAAAGAATGAAAATGCTTGTCATACCTTTTCTCTGTATATTTCTTATACAGAACATATAAATAATTGAATTTATTGCTGAATGATTCATTAGTGTATTGCCTCACGTTTTATCATTGCAGGGTAGTAAGAGAAACAGAAGTAGTTGTACTGCGCCAAGGTGGCTTGTAAATTATATGAATAAATAAAAAAAATAATAAATATTCTCTACCTGTTTGTCCAACGTGAGCTCAAGCTCAAGTTGTCCGGGCGACAGCACGAAGTCCTTGCGCACGACGGTGCAGGGCTGCGGGCCCGGCTTGTCCGGCGCGTACTGCACCTTGCGAATACCCAGTGCTACTGTACTCCTGCAAATAATCAACCAAAATTCTACTTTAACTTACAATTTTTGCGTTTTTTTTTCAGCTTCACGCTTTATTCTGCATTGTTACCATGGTTACCAGGTAGTTGCCAGGGTGAATAAATTCAAATAATGTATTATTATATTAATACGTGAAAAAACTGAGGGGAAAACTTGGATCCCATTTTACTACAATTGCAGAGTATGAAATTTGACACTAACAGTGTTTTTTATATGGAGAAGAAGTGCATGTAACGTTATTTATAACAATGTAATAGTAAGAAATAGATTAAATTAATAAAATAAATATTACACAAAGACAAACCGTAATCAGAATCTCTAGTATTTCATAATTGAATCAGTGAGTGCAGAAACAACATAAGTCCGGATTTTCAAATTTTGCAGGAGGGAGAAAAAAGTGTATAACTTGCCTTTCTAAGCCGGTTTAAATCGATTACGAATTTTTGCATTTTTGTGACTTACGTTATTTCTGCACTCACCGATTTAATTCTCCCAGATTCGAATCTACAACGATTACGTTTACAGTCAGACGGTGTCTACTACGCCATGATGGCCTTAACTTAAATAATATTAATACTTATTATTATTCTTTATGTAATAAATTATATATAATAAAATGTAGTTTTATTTATTCCATTGCTAGACTGCGACTAAATGTCAAACATAGTTATCGCGCTTCAGAGCATCACCTCCTTAGCGATGCTGTTTGCAAAATATAAAATGTGAATATATAAATAAACTATACAATATTTAAACATATTTTTGTATTCTTGTGAATAAGCCAGAGAGCCAGCGACTTAACCAGAAAAAACTCATTTGTATTTCTGACCTTGTTTGCATTTTAGCTCTGATCCACAAATAGGTGACGAAAACTTTAATAAATATATAAATATTATGGATAACTCAAAAAATATTCTTCAGATCTTAACTAAATTTAAATGTGATCTCATCATAAAATAAATACATAAAAATATAATCGAACTGAGAACCTTATTTTTGAAGTCATTTAAAACTTTAGACTAACATACTCTTATCAAAACTGACCTGCGATGTGACCGATCGATCTCAGTCTCTCCTACGAACAGCTTGACATAGTAGTGCACGCCGCACGGCTCGCCCTCGTCCTCTAGTGCGGGTTGCAGTGTAACGGAGCCAGGCGCGCCCGCAGGTAGCTGCAGCCGGAATGGCAGTGCCCATGCACCCAGCTTCTTTAGAAGACGCTCCTGAATATGATGAAAAGAATATTTTAATATGTGTTTTAGTGAGGGTTTCGTGGTGAAGTGGGACAGTGTCTGAATGTAACGCGATTCATTGTGGGTTCGATTCCCACTCGCATTTCAATTATTTTCTTTTCCCCACTCTGACAAGACAAGTTGCGTTGAAATTCGCTGCTCAAGGAGAGAACGGAATGTCTTGCCACTAGGTTTTCTCTATTTACTCTATGAGGCGAGATGAAAGGATAATCAAATATTAAATAATACAAGGCAAAGTGCGGCGTTGAGTTCCGCCACGCAATGTCTCAATTCGGCGAAAAGTGGGGAACGGAAATTACAAAAAAGAACGGAGTGTTTTAACACTAGGTTTTCCGGTTCCCTGTGCCGCATACAGCAGGGTTGCTATGTCCGGGATATAGCGGGAAGCTAAAAAAATGAGAATGTGATAAAAGAATATCGGGCCATCCCAATCATTTCTCAATGGCAGAGGCGGATAGAGAGGCGGAGACGGTGTTAATCCCGTAAGGATTTATCTAATTACTACGAGCGCTTGTTAATTCCAGGCGGTAATACAGTTAATTATTAAATTTCGACGGCAGCTCCACTCGCTCACTGTAACTTCATGATTCGACCTGTGAAGTAGCAGCGGCCGCCGGATATGGATATACCACAAAATTAACCAATATCCGGAAATAATGAACGCTGAGTGAATATTATTTTGTTTAATTACAATTTGACAAAATGCTAATTTACCTTTATGTTATGTATTATTTAACGTAATTGGTTATGTGGGACGTTTACAATGAGACATAACAAGAAACACAGTCATATAAACAGCTGGAGCTAGATAGGTGACCTTTAAATAGCATTACCTAGTTAAGTTGAGGATGTAAATAAAAGTTAACGCAAAACTTTTCTTGATTTATTTATTTTTTAATACAGACGTGGAGTCCCAATGCGTCGAGCTTCAACATTTTGCTGCTTTCTGCTATATAGCATCAGCATTAGTAATACCAAATGATTCCTTATCTAGAAGCCATGCTAATCCACTAAAACATAACCTGGAGCGTTTTAATTTTAGTAGATGTATTGCCGAAGCAATTACGTTACATATAACTAAAACTACAAGAAATAGAGCTGTAAACGGGGCAAAAGCCAGAAGTGTGTCATGTATTTCAATACTTAATAAAAGAAAGCAACAGAAAATTTGAAAATAAGTACCTGTGTCCGCGTAAGGTCATAAGGTCTCTTCTCCAGAGGTGGGTAGACCTGTTCAGACGCGAGGTACAGCTCCTTGTAGAAAGAGAGTCCCATCACCTCATCCTCTTCCCTGCCGTAGCGGAAGGTGCACACCACCTGCGCGAACACGCGCCGGTCCCTCACGTATTCCTCGTCTACTACCACTATGCCATCTGGTAACAACAACATGTTAGTAAAACTTAGAAATTGTTAACTAAAAGCTAAAATCAGCTTTACGCTTAATTCCGTATTGTACGGTAGTCAGTGAGAACGTAGTGTCCAGACCAGTGATTCTCAATCTTTTTTTGTTGCGGCACATATTTATCGATTTCAAAATTTGGCGGCACACAACGAAAAAGATAAAACTTATTTACTTACTACAACACACTATACAATTTAATAATATTGACATTATTATATATAAAAGAAAGTCGTGTTAGTTACACCACTTATAACTCAAGAACGGCAGAACAGATTCGGCTGAAAATTGGTAGGGAGGTAGCTTAGAGCCAGGAGATGGACATAGGATACTTTTTATCCCGTTCGACAGCGATCCCGTGTGACTTGACATGAAACGTCAGTCACTATAAAACGTGGTATAACAAAAAAGAATCAGACTTGGAATAACAAAACGCAAATGACAGCTATGTAATTGACGTAAAATGACAGCTATTTATTGACGTATGGATGACAATTTGATATTTGTAAGAAATCAATATTAAAACTATTTCTATTAAATAAATAATTAACAAGTGGATTGAAGTGAAGTGAATGTTAATTAATAATGCCGCGACCAAGACGATCGAATCTTTCCCGACAAAGCCGTAATGCAAGAAGAATACAAAATACTGCAAATGAAAGGACTGAAGAAGAACAAGAAATTGCACGTGAACAGCGCCGCGATAGTATGGCTCGACTTCGTGCTTCTCAATCACGAGAGCAAAGTGAAGCAGCCCGTGAAACAGCTCGGTTGGCAATGCAGAATCGTCGAGCGAACAACAGAAGGCAACAAATAGATAATTTGCGACGCAGAACAAGATATTTAGCTGATTTGAATCGAGCAGCGTTTCGATACGATTGCAGCAATGATTACAGCTTGCATCCTAGCGTTTGCATTGGGCAAATGGACGTTGTTTGCGAGTATTGTGGTGCATTAAAGTTTTCCGGAGAAACGCCTGGATTATGCTGCCTTAATGGTAAAGTGAAATTGCCAGTGTTGACTCCGCCACATGAGCCATTGTATTCATTGCTTTGTGGCGAAACACGAGAATCACGCCACTTTCTTGCAAATACTCGAAAATACAATAGTTGTTTCCAAATGACGTCATTTGGGGCAGACATTATCGAAGAAGGAGGATTTAATCCGACATTTAAGGTATTTATTTTTTTTATTTTATTTATTTATAACTCTTTATTGTACACACATAAAATAAATAAAATAGAAAATACACACAAGGATTAGATATACAATAGGCGACCTTATCGCTAAAATAGCGATCTCTTCCAGGCAACCTTAAGGCATAAGAAAGCGCAAATTAAAATTCAGATAGGGTGTGAAAAATAAAGAAATAATAATATTTAAACAAAAACAATAGCATACTTATAGATTTATTATAGCAAATACATAACTTATATACTACACAAATACATACATACAAACATAAATATATTCATACATACATACAGAAATACATACATGTATACAACATATATACATACATACATATATACATACATACATATATACATACATACATAAATACATACCATTATACATATAATTACATAACTAAACAGAAGGAGTAAAGTTACACAATTTGGCGTTGGCACAAATACAAATTCTCAAAGTGTCAAGTAATGACTCTTTAGTCCTTACATAGAATGTAAGTGTACTTACATAGAATGTAGTTAAAGAATAACTTACTTTATCTATTGGTATGTATTATATTTGCTAATACTGAACTCTACTCTCCCACAGAAAAAGTGTTTATAACCCAGTTAATACTGTCTGGTTTTTATTTTGTAGATACAAGGACAGATTCACCATCGAATTGGATCATTACTACCTTTCGAAGATACACAGAATAAATTTTTACAAATATATTTCATGGGCAACATGGAAGAACAACTTGATCGACGCCTAGGGATCAATGCAGGAATGAAGCGAGCAATTATTCAAGACTTGCAGTGTCTGCTTCATGAACATCATGCGTTGGTCAGGTTGTTTAAGAGTGCTTTAGAGCAAATGCCAAATGATGACTATAAAGTTGTCATCAAAGCAGATAAACGACCATCTGGAACACACGAACGCACATTTAATGCTCCAACTGTAGACGAAGTTGCCATCCTGATTGTTGGTGAACAATTGGAAAAACGCGATATTGTGCTTACACGTCGCGATACTGGGCAACTGCAACAAATATCTGAAACTCATCGATCATATGACGCATTGCAATACCCACTGATGTTTTGGCAAGGAGAAGATGGATATTATTTTAATATTAAAATGATAAATCCATTGAATGGTAAAGTATCAGTATCTTAATAATGGTTAATGTCTGTATTATGTGTCTTTGAAATGGATAATTATCAAATTTTTAATTTCAGGTGAAGAAACTACAAAGAAAGTTAGCTCAATGAATTATTATGCATATCGTTTGATGATTCGTCAAAATGCTGACAACTATTTGCTGCGGTTTCGTCGATTGTTTCAGCAGTATTGCGTTGACATGTATGTAAAAATAGAAACGGAACGTTTAACATTTATTAGGTTGAATCAAGCCAAACTGCGTTCTGAGGAGTACATCCATTTACGTGATGCAGTTAGTACTGAAGGAAATGCAGCTAATATTGGTCGATTAACTATTCTGCCGGCGACGTACATTGGTAGCCCACGTCATATGCATGAATATGCACAAGATGCAATGACATATGTTCGTCATTACGGCCGGCCAGATCTCTTTATTACTTTTACCTGTAATCCAAAATGGATAGAAATTACTCAATTGCTGCTTCCCGGACAAACATCAAATGATAGACACGACATCACAGCACGTATATTCAGGCAAAAAATTCGGTCCCTGATGAACTTTATTGTTAAACAACGCGTCTTTGGAGATACTCGATGCTGGATATATTCAATCGAATGGCAAAAGCGAGGCCTACCGCACGCGCACATTCTTATTTGGTTAGTGGAAAGAATTCAGCCTGACCAAATAGATGATATCATATGTGCCGAGATTCCTGATCATGAAGTCGATCCAGACCTACATGATGTTGTTACTACTAATATGATTCATGGACCGTGTGGTGCCATCAATCCCCAATCACCTTGCATGGTCGATGGAAAGTGCTCTAAACGATATCCACGGAAATTAACGGCGGAGACTGTCACTGGCAACGATGGGTATCCGCTGTATCGGCGTCGATCACCAGATGACAACGGTAACATCCAATAAAACTCATAAATATAACATAAATGATGAATATTTTTTTACATTCATCACGTGTTTCCCATACAGCAGTGTAATCACAAATGATCTAATGTCAATTCTATTGTTACTCTATTCTCCACTACTCTTTTCTGCCCGAAATCAAGTAGTATGTATGTAGACATAGCTTAATATGTGAGAAATCCTTCACACAATTGAATCGGTGAGTGCAGAAACAACGTAAGTCACAAAAAATGCAAAAATTCGTAATCAATTTAAACGAGCTTAGAAAGGCAAGATGCGTGTTGCTTTTCTCCCTGCAAAATTTGAAAATTCGATTTCCGTTTCTCCGTTTCTGCACTCACCGATTCAATTATTGCGTTTACAATCAAATTCTATCCCGTTACTCCACTATCATAACTGTTTATTTATTTATATTTATTTAAAGGTGTGTTAGTTGAATACTAAACATAATTTATTAAATAATGAAAATAATTTATTAAGTACTGCGATTATCCTCCCGTCAAAATATAATTTATTAGATAATATATAACATAAAAGATATATTAAAGTAAGCCAGTATCTATTTTACATGTAAACATAAAAAGTGATTGTAAAATGTTTGTAATATTTGTTCATTTCGCGCACACTGTAGAGTACGTCAAGAACAACAAGAACATATTTTCGAGTGAGCACAAACAAATGGCCGATACAACAATACATTTCAACTCTTTGCCATGAGCATTGAGCATCTCGTAATAAAACCACAATTCCCGGTGTAACAAGCTCTCCCGACCCCCCGCGGACCGGCGCCCCCCCGCAGCGCAGCTACCGGCTACGGGCTGCACTGTAGCGAGCGAGCAATATCTCGCAACAAAGCGCTTCTATCTTGTAGTAATCTGTTGTCGGTTGTTGTGAAAAATTCGAATCGAAATGCAGTTCACGAGCAATTTGTTAAAAGTGCTGAGTAAGCCGGGACAGGTATAAGTTGATAGTGCTATTAAAGTCCGAGCTGGAACGTTCGCGGGGGGTCTCGCAGGGGGTCTCGCGGGGGGCGCTAGCGGACGGATGCAGCTGTTGCACTCGACCTGCTCCCCGCTCGAGCACTCTTTTGTACTTGGTCACGAATCTAATTATTATGCGATAAATAATCCACTAACTTGAAACTAAAACTTTAAAATTACTTATATTTCTATTGGTATAAGATTTTATTATTGTATTTTAGAAAATTAAATAAAACTCTAAAAGCATAATATAACCACGTGTTAGATAACCAGTACAGACCTATCGGCTCCACATAAGAGATATGATCAACAAAGTCCCGTTTCGGCAAGTACAAAGTGAGTTTGCCATTTGGAGAGCACTTTTTAAACACTTTGAAATTGTACACCATTTTACCGAATACACTTGAAAACTTGCAAAACACCTGACACTTGAGTGTAGAATGCGGCGAAGGTTCACTTCCTTCAGAATTTATAGAGGATTACTTTAATGTGAGGTTTCTAAATCGCTGTAATCTTGTTTGTGTGATTAGCGACAGCGGACGGCGGACACGTGAGGACGCCCACGTACCTTACTACCTGCTTTTACTCGATGCCTATTTCCAACCTCTGTGATCGAAGTTAGGGTGTATTATAATCCTAATCCCCTTAAAAATGAATCACTAAACAATTCGCATACTTTCATAAGCTTGTTATGTTCTTAGATCGTAGTTCTAGAAGTCAAGGTCCTTGTCACTCTTTTGTGACTCACTAGTGCTTACACATCAAACTATATAACATGAAATATATATTATAGAAAATCTAGAGTCATTACATCATACTAAATATAGAATTTTGATTGGGACCATTGCAGTGACACAGCGTTTGACTGTGAACGCGAAGAGTTGTAGGTTCGGTCCCCATTCAGGGGACCATATTAAATTACTCTCATTTTCTCTCTCTAGTACGACAAAAGGCGGCGTTGAGTCCCACCACTCATCACAGTACCACAATTTCTAATGGAAAGTATAGAACGGAGTGCTTTGACATTACTTTTTCTCTAACTAGTCCTTACAATGCGGGTAAAAGCGTAAAATTGAAAAAAAAACGATAACTTTATATGTTTACTGATATTCTTTCATCAATTAAATAATACATAATCTTATTTAAACTCTATCATCGCATATCACCTACTTTCGCTCAAAGATACATTTAGAGCCATTCAAATGGCGAGCGAGACTGGAGTTACATGTGCCGTCAATACATGTATTACAGTGGGTCACCAATCGCTATATAAAACGCAACAGCAGCAGGTCACAGTCATAGGCATCATAAACTTGTCACGACAGGAGGCAGGAGGCAGGTCGCGTCGAGCCGCACCGGGAGCGCATGCATAAAAAACCACGTTTTACTGTAAATTGAAAAACTGGTGGTCGTATCAATCGTATGTATCGTAAAACCGCATACTCAATAAGTGGATCGGGAATAAATAAAGGCATCGGTTCCTCGTAAACGCTGAGCCCGGCTAGGGACGAGGGGCGAGGGCCGAGGGGCGATGGGAGAGGGCTATGTCCTCTAAGTTATCAGCACAAATGGGGACCCGCCATCGTCGTCAATACGACTGCGATATCGACATGTCTATGAATTTCAGATAGTCACAAATAGGGACCCACAATTTTCACTTAGTAAACGAAATCTTGTTTTCAGTTAAGGATTGAATATATTTTCTGTTTTTGTTTTACTAACTGTGTCCTGCGATTTCATTTTTGTGGATTATGAAACGTGAAATCTCGTTTTTTCCCGTTTTCGTAGAAATTAGGAGAAATCCTTTCTTAGTGCTCCCTACAATCCCAAAGGAGCCTTCATGCCAAATATCAGCTTTCTTTGGCCAATAGTTTCGCCAGAACGTTGTCTGTATGACTGACAGACAACGTTCTGGCGACCGTAACAGTAACCTTTTTATATAATATACATAGATTAGAAAAAGTTTAAAGTTGAAAATTTTAAAATCACTTTGTCTTAGTTCTAAGTAATAATTGTATAAATATAAATTTAAAAAATAAAAACACAATAAAGAAAAAAAGGTGGAGACTAAGTGTGTGTAGTGTCATACTAAATTTTACATAAAAAATATGTACTTAGTACCTCCTTGTACTTGTTTTCTTAGCTAGTATAATTCCATCATTAATAAAATAGCAAAATATAAATGATATAACCTCGACATATGGAGTTAATGTACTAAGTGTAGTGTTTGAAGCAAGATCGATATCACTCTCTTTACCGCAAAGCGCGGTAGACAGAAAGAACTTAGTGTCATGACACTCCATTTTTCACTTTCCAACCCAACTCGAGATTTTACGTGTTGAGTGGCGGAGCATAACGCCGTCTTACCTTAAGGGGAAACGAAAAAATATATACATAATCCCCTGCGTGGGAGTCAAATTCACAACCACTTGCGCTTACGTCAGAAGGTGTTCCACTGCGCCTTAATGCTCTTTGAAACAAGATTAAAGCATAATTAAAATTAATTAATTATTGTACTTAATACCCATAATTTTTACTAAAATACACTTTGGCAGTAAAAATATTATCAAAATCTGTTGTTAAAACCAGGCGTTTTTATTCCATATCATTTGGAATATGTTTTAGCTTCACGCTGTACCCCGCATATAGCAGGGTAGGCAAAGAGAACCAGAGAATCTAGTATTAAAACACTCCGTTCTATTTTAACGTTTCCATTCCCCACTTTCCGCCGAACAGAGGTATAGTGCGCTAAGTGGCGGAACTCAACGCCACGCTTTGTTGTTACCAGAGCGAAGAAATGGAAATATTGAATATTGTTTAATTTTGAATAATAAACAATTATATTGTAATGTCAAGGCTAATTATACAATTATATATATGTTTCATATAAATTTATTTAATTATTCAATGATTATTTTAATGAAACGTTGATTCCATCATTAACATCATTATCGGAATCATCAATCAAGTAACTCTCTAATTAATTTAATTAGGCTTATTGTAGATTATACTTTTCCATATGTTTTATGAAACAACTCTACTATTTTTAATAATTTTGCTATACTTGTATGTGCCCGCGACTTCGTCCGCATGAAATTTAACAAAAAAGGTATATAGTGTTAAAGTTATTATATTGGAAAAAAACTAAAATAAAAGTAGCTTAAGGTACTTCTTACTACTTCAGCTATCTGCCAGTAAATGTTTCATCAAAATCGGTCCAACCATTTCAGAGATTAGCCGGAACAAACAGACAGAAGTTGAAAAAATATGCTATTTTGGTGTATGTACCGTAGATATGCATGTAGTAAATAATGGTTATTTTAATATTACAAACAGACATGCTAATTTTAATTATACGTATAGATTAGATATTAATTTTAAAAAATTAAAAGTAAAATAAATTACAGGTCATCGTTGCGCTATATGGCATTGCACAGACAAAGTTAAGCACGGTTAGTTGTGGGTTCGATCCACTCTCGGGGGAAAGAATATTTAAATTATTTTTACTTTTTGATGGTAAAACAAAACCCGGCGCTTAATACTGCTACCCACTTATTATTGTGTATAGGTGTAAAATTTGCATGCCGTCATCACCTATAACTGCGGCTGCACTTTGTACTTATTTTTAAGCTTTTATTGTTTTTTTTTTTATTTTGTTAGTGTACACTGTGTTGGTGATTAAAATAAATAAATTATTAAAATAAATTAATTAAATTATTCAAATAAATAAATAAATTCAAACCGCACAGTACGCCACAAGCTTAAATACCATCCACACCACCTGGATGCGTGGCACTCCAGTACTGTGCGGTTTCGAAGGAATTTCCTTCCACGTGCCACTCAACTGTGGAATGGCCTACCTGCGGCAGTTTTTCCAGGTCGATACGAAATGGGTACCTTCAAAAAGCGCGCCGACTCCCACCTCAAAGGCCGGCAACGCACCTGTAGCTCCTCTGGTGTTACACGGAGCCGTGGGCGGCGGGGATCACTTACCATCACTTTCCACTCACTCCCACTCACTTTCCATAAAAAAATAAATAAATAAATAAATAGGATAAAGCTATAGTAATAAATTAATTTTATTTAATTCCCGTAAGATTGCTGTACGCGCCGCCATTGACCTTGCGGTAGCGTCTCCACCGGCGCACGCGCATCGGTCAACGACCTATCGTTTCTCTCTTACACTTTCTTATAATAAGAATGAGATGGAATGCTCACAGTCCTTAGCTATAGTTAGCGTTTAGCTTTCTACTGGATGAATACATCGAAATATATGTTAGGTATATTTTTTATTTGTATTTATTTTATTTATTATGCATACGAGTATACGTCAATTTTGGTAGCTTGAATTTAATAAAAAACTTATATCGTATTACAGTTATGATACAAAAAGGTTTTTCTAAAATAAAAGTAGCTAAGTTACTCCTTATTACATATAGCTATCAACCAGTAAAAGTCCCGTCAATAGCTGTCCAGCCATTTCAGAGATTAGACGGGACAAACAGACAGATACATATTGCAAAAAATGCTATTTTGATATATGTACCGTAGATATATTCATATGCAAGTATTGAAAGGCGATTATATATTAATATTAAAAACAGACACTCCAATTTTATTTATATGTGTAGTTTTTGCTATATATTATATTTTATATGATTTTTTTTCATTTTCTTCGGCATTAGTTATGATTTGCATTACACATACATAGTTTCTAGAGTCTAAGACCCTTAGAGTCCAGTATTTGATAGTATTTAATAGTATGTATACATTTAGTGAATACAATATTATAATTAATAAACACTTGTTTAACAGATAATCAAAATTACCTTTAATTAGGAAATTTCAAGCACATCATGTACATAGGTCATTAATTAATTTAGCCAATTAGATTTAACTGGTCTCTGATCAAGTATCATTACGCAAAGAAATAAAAACTATGTGAACGGAAGAGTATGGATTGCTATGCATATAGTATATATGGAGAAGAAGTGTAGAAAACTAATGTTTTTAAGCATTTTTAAGAAAGGAAGACATCATAAATTTGACTGTATGTTTGTTTGTATGTTACAGCATAACTTTTTATTGGATGAACCAATTTTGATGATTATTTTTTTATATGCTAGCTAATGATTTATATGTTATCACATTTAATAATAAGTAATTTTTGAGTTATTCGTAACAATTGTATATTATAGCTCATTTTCTTTGAAATCGATTTCAAAGAAAATGATTCCTTTTTGGTTAAGATCTTAATTATTTATTTAAATTTAAATGTACCAAAAATACATTAAATTAATTAAACAAATATTACTTACATAACCATATATTTTACATATACTTTTAAATAAAACATACACGTTGCCATAGTAACGTTTTATTTACACGTCAATGTTTACTACTACTAGCATAGAAAACATGACTCATTTCAAATTTAGGTCAGAGAAGAAAGAGAGAGAGAACAAATTTACAAGTAGTTTAGTATTGTTGAGTATGGCAAGCGAAGCCGGTGATGACGTCATCGACTCACGCGCACCTCGCAGCTCGCCTCTGCATTGCTGAGTCCACACAACTACTGTACACTACAGTTATAACTTGGACGTATAAAACGGACGTCTTTTAAGATGTTTCTACTAATTTTGTAGTATTAATAGTTAAATATATGATTTTGTTCAAAAATTTGTTTTTTATATGTATGTAGAAGTGTATGTTTGTATGTTTCATAAAAATCAAGGCTAATTTATATTTGTGTCGGTGAAGATTAATAAGGAATGCAGTTCGTGTGTTAATATTTAAGTGATAGTTACAGTGTTATGTAGAGTTTAGTGTGTTTAGTTAGTTAGTGTGATTTTAATCTAAAGAAGAACGATAACGAGATGTCTTCAAGCCCAGACTTGCAGCCGCCTTCAGGTAACATGATGAGGTCTCTCTCTAGCTCTTTGATTTTCGCGATTACTACACATATTAAATGAAACTATTTTAAACAGTTTAACCGCGTATATTTTAGTATTCGTGGTCACACATAGACTCCAGGAGTCTACCTATGACCACGGACTACTGTAAAGTGTTCGAAACGTCGGGTTTCTAAAAATGTTGTAATGCGATTACTCTAGTAAAATAGCTTCATTTAATGCTTAATATTATATTTTTGAGGCGTGAATAGATTGATAAGTCTACTTTTATTTTTTCTCCACTCTGTATCCCGCATATAGCAGGGCAGACAGAGGGAACTAAAGAATCTAATATTAAGACACTCCGTTCTCTTTGAACAATTCCGTTCCCCATTTTTCGCCGGATTGAGACACTTTAAATTTACTTTTAAAAATGTTAGTAGGCATTAGGATTGTTTTATTTATAAAATAACTAAATGATTAAATAAAAAAAGTATTATAACTTTTCAGGTAAAAATTAAAAATAAACTGAATTTATAGATAAACATACAAACTTGCTCTGAAAATTATGCATTTTTCTATATATCTACTTTTATTATATATCCGTATATATACTCTGTAACTTTTAAATAATTGAAATGTTTTGAATATTTATTTTCCCAAATACAAACACTTCCCTATGTGAATCTTATTGTGAGAAATAACTGTATTACTTAAATAATATTTACTTAATTACATAAAATGTCAATATTTTGACTCTCTTAGAATTAAATAACTATAGATACATATATAATTATATATTAGTCCTAATGTAGTTAAGTAACAGAGAAAACATATAATAAATAGCCAGAAAAGCTAATGAAAGGTACGAATCAAAACAGTAATATTTTGAGGCTATAACGCAGTAGAACGGCCTCTAACTATAAGCATGATAGTTTGTGGTTGTTCTGATTCCCACTGAAAATCATTTAAATAATTTTATATAACATTTCTCCTCTCGGACCGTACAAAGCGCGGCGTTAAATTCCGCCACTACACATACAATGTCTCATGTTTGGAAGGCAAGTGGAAAGCGAAGTGTATTAACACTAGGTTCTCTTTGAATTGCTACGCGGAATAAAGCGTGAAACTGCTTTCATTTTTTTTTATTTTTATATACATATGAATGTTGTTTCAACAAACAAATGATTATTATTACGACGCTAAATACAACAAGACACCTAACAATAACGGAACTAACCTTGAAGGAACTAAACGGTATTGTTGTATTGTTAACGGCACTTCTATAAGAACTGCCACTTTTAAAAATGTATGTTTTTGTATGATCTTATGAGCGTTTTAAGAAATTAAAAAATTGAAGATTATAATTAGAGACCATCGTATCGCAGTGGGACAGCGTCAAGTTGTAAAAACGATAGGTTGTGGGTTCGACTCCCACTTCGGGGAATCCTTCGAATTCGGGGGAATGATCATATTTATGATTATTTAATCCGCTCTGGTAAGACTAAGTGCTGCGTTCAGTTACGCCGATCAACACGTAATATGTAGAATTCGCGTGGAAAAATGTAATGGTAAATAAATCTTATTATAATTTTAGAAAAATGGACCTAATTAATAATTATATTTTGCGACATATATACATAGCTTCACGCTGTATCCCGTATATAGCAGGGTAGGCAGAGGGAACCTAGTGTTAAGACACTCCGTCCCCCACTTTTCGCCGAATTGAGGCATTGCGTGCTGAGTGGCGGAGCTCAACGCCGCGCTTTTGCCTTGTTACCCCAAACCCAGGAAATAAAAAAATCCATTTCCTGGAGTGGGAATCGAACCCACAACCTATCGCGTTTACAGTCGCACGCTTGTGCCTCTGCGCCACGACAGGCGTTATATTCATATTATCGACATTAAATACGTAACTCGTTGAAAACAAATATGCCTCTCATTTCTCTCTTGTCTTTCTTTCTATTTATTGACCATAAGCCACTCATTGTTGGGTATATAGGTCTTTGTATTTCCAGTCATTCGACTGCATTTATCATCCATTGTCGGCCATTTATTCTGTTTGTATCTAATTTAGACTATATTTAGATCTTTGATTTAAATGAAATTTTAACTAGAAAAACTGTAAATCGAATACAGGTAGATTCGTTGAGTCTACGTGTGACCACTGACCATAGTAAAGTGTTCGAAACCTCAGATTTCCAAAAACTTATTTCCGAATACAAAAATATACGCGATTAAACCTATTAAAATAGTTTTATTTATATAATATATTATGTATGTAGTAGTTTAAAAAGAACGGAGTGTCTTAAAACTAGGTTTTCAGGTCCCTTTGCCTATCCTGCCATTTGCGGGATACAGCGTGAAGCTAAAAAACATTTGTTTTTTTTAATTTTACATTGTATGGTAGTTTACTGTGAGCGCTTGCATCGTATCGGTCCATCTGACAATTTGTCGCCGCTATCTTCGTACATCTCTCATTTCCGCGAGAGGACCGCGGAGACCGGAGTAGCCAGCGTCATTGGGTACATGCTTGCACTTGTTCACTACATACAAAATAATAAGTTATTTGTATTAAATATTTAATTTACTAATTTCAAAAGTAGGAGGTTCTCAATTTGAGTGTATTTCTTTATGTATTTATGTTACCGTATAACTTGTAACTGGATGAACTAATTTTGATGATTCTAGTTTTATACGGATGCTTGATTTCATTTTAGGAAAGTAACGCCAGTCGTCTCATTTTGTGAGAAACATACTTCATGTAAATATTTATGTTATTTTTAAATTCAATTGATTCGAGCTTCTATTATGTTAATTCTATAACTTTAATTCAAACAAGTTTAAATATAATTTTCATTCTTATTAAAAGTCCACTCGCTCTCCCGTAAACTTTACCTTTCTTTGTTTGCAAAGTTACTTAGACATATATTCACGGCTATATTTTTATTCATAGCTTTAAACATTATCTCGTATAGTCATTCAAAGGGAACCTAGTATGTTCTCAATTACTTTGTTCTCTATTTTAATAAAAACATTGCGCATTGAATAACGAAACTCAACGCTGCGTTCTCCATATATGGTTGATATTATCATATTTACTTTGATAACATAAAATAATTTTATACAAAGTATATGTTTCCAGGCGTAGTTGAGCTCCGGGAAGACATCCCCTTGAAACCAAGTGGCAGTTACTTGGAGGGACATCGGTTGTGCGGCGGAGGTCCGCGGGTCATTCTCGGTGCTTTCGCGGTCCTCACTGTCGCCATCACTATCGCTCTCCTCACGCAAATATATTACGGGGATTATGAGGCAAGTGGTTTACTTAAAACAAAAATAACTTCACCTTTTATCCCGTATAGCGGGGGTAGTCAGAAAGAACTTGAGACATGACACTCCGTTTATTTATTTAGGTTTGCTAGTGGTTATTACATAAACAATTAAAAGTACATATCACTCACATAAAATGGTTCTGTAAATGTATAACCGTTTGAAAGCAAACACGACATGCTTTGATGTGTCCGGTTTCACAATCATATAAACTTAAAAATTATATATTAAACAAAATTACAATAAGCTATATGAAGGGATGAGTATAAAAATAATTTTAAAAATTAAATCAAAATAACACAAAAACATATGTTCGCTCCGTTCGCTGATTTCCGGCCGAGACATTACATGTTAAGTGGCGGAATTAAACGCCGTGTGTCGTCTTAGCAGAGCAGAGAAACGAAAATAATTTAAATATAAGACGCCTGTCGTGGCACAGAGGCACAAGCGTGCGACTGTAAACGCGACAGGTTGTGGGTTCGATTCCCACTCCAGGAAATGTAAAATTTGGTATTTTTATTTCTTGGGTTTGGTAACAAGGCAAAGCGCGGCATTGAGTTCCGCCAGTCAACACGCAATGCCTCAATTTGGCGGAAAGTGGGGAACGGAAATGTTGAAAGAGAATGGTGCGTCTTAACACTAGGTTCTCTGGTTCCCTCTGCCTACCCCGCTATATGCGCGATAGTTAAAAAAAATCCCTCGGGCGGGAATTCAACCCACAACCACTCGCGTTTACAGTCAGACTCTGTCCCACTGCGCCACGACGGCTTCTATTGATTTATTTAATCTGTCTATTTTAGTAAAGGATTATCCTTTAAACCTGATCTCATAAGTATCGCTACTGTTACGACGCTTCAAATACTAACCTTAAGTATGTTTTCAATTATAATATAAAATACATTATATACTTTAAAAATGTATTTTGGAGATCATGGCCCAATGGAACATTTTTTGACTGTAAATTGTATAGCTACGGGTGTGATCCACAGACTCTGACTTTAGTAAGACTAAGAACGGCGTTAAGTTCCGCCACTCAATACGCAACGTCTCGAGCGGAAAATAAGTGACGGATTGTCTTAACACTATATTCTCCCTGTCTTATAGGAAAAAGCATGAAGCTGCAAAAAAATAGGGGTTTTTATGGTTAAGACGAAAATATATTACTGCGTTAATTGGATATGAAATAAAAGAGATACATTAAAATATATTAGACAATCTTTATTTACTATAATTATAATTTATTAGAGTCTAGTGACCATTCACTGTTTTTAGGAAAAATTGTATTTTGCCTACACAATGTGTTTTATCCGACATCAGCGCACGTAAGAAGAAGCGCATTTGTCTTTATAATAACATCATCTATTCATGAGGCACTTGCGACTTTGTTTTGTGCCCCATTAGCACATTTATAGCTTCCATCGAGTTCGCGGTCTAAAGTACCCACCTAGTACCTACCTCGTAACTTTGTTTTATACTGTGGCCTTAAAAACTGTATGTTTTATGGGATAGTAGTAAGTAGAATGACAGTAAACGCGTTTAGTTGTGAGTTCGATGCATAGTCGAGTAATGATTATGTTTATTTGTATTTCATCTCACTAGTAAGATGTCGTGTAGCGTTGAGTTCCGCCCCTCAATATGTTGTCTGAAATTCAGCGGGAAAGTGAAGTAGAAGTCATTACGTTCCCTGGTTCCCTCTGCCTACCTTGGGGTGCGTGCGGGATACAGCGTGAATCTAAAAACATTCATTTTTAATATATATAAAGAAAATATATTTATTTTACTTTATTTTCCTTAATTATTTAGTAAAAGCTTATGTTACACAAAGGTTAACATAGATAACGCAATATGTACGCGATTATTATATTATTATCTGTGGTACTAGTGGTAAAGAAAAGGATTGTAAGTCTGTCAAAAACAAAGAACACGTAAACAAAGAACAAATTGGCGGCACACTATTGGGAATAAAAAAGTTTTAAAAAGGTAATTTGGAACTCAAATAATGCACTTTAATTGTCGTTTCTTTGTAATTAAATTAAATTATTTGGGTAAATAAGTAAATATTTACAGTATTACGTTTTGTGTTAAAATAAATCTTTTTTTTTACAGAGCAACACGCTCTTATTATTTGACCAATATTTCCCAATAAAGAAACACATTATATGGTATATATAATAAAGTATTTAAAATGTAATCATCAGGTAGTTCCCCATGGGTCGGTGTCATCGTCAGCGGCGGCGTGCTCCCGCGCTGGTACAGCTCTGCTCCGCGAGAGGGCGCGCGCTCTGGACGCCGCCGCCGCCGCCGCACTCTGCCTCGCGGTGCTTGCGCCGCATAGGACCTCATTAGATGCGTATGTTAAAGTACTATAATTTACATATTTACTGATATAAATTAAGATTTTAACAAAAAAAGAAAACCAATTTCAACTTTATTACGAACAACTCAAAAACTACTCGTCAGATCTTAACTAAATTTAAGTGGAACTATAATAGAAACGCTGGCTATCACAAAAGAATCATCAAAATTTGTTCACTTAGTAAAAAATTATGCGGTAACACATATAAAAAAAAATACAACATTTTTTTTGAGGGAATAGATGACCTCCTCCTTTTTTAAATGTCGGTTAAAATCTAAATATTTGCTATTATTACTGTTTTTTATGCGTGATTAAAAAAAATTAATTTTCCCTATGAGGACCAAAATAGAATTAATATGTTGAAAATGAAGCGCCATCTATACGACACTCGCGTAACTACGTCATGAAACTGAAAAAATACTTACTGCAGGAAAACAGCTCTGTCTGTAAATGTGCTTACAATTCTCATAAATTGTATACTAAATACTTTAATTATTTCAATAATATAACAATAGATGGCGGTAATATAAACTATATAATTACAACTTTTTGTATACTATGATTCTTTTATTAAATGCGTTAGAAATAAATGTTTAGACTTTCTTCGTCTTTAAACTTTTTTAAAAGGAACAGTTTTTCTCCGCATTTTAGGGTAGTTAGAGAGTTAGTCATAGGCTAGTAGAGTCTTAAAGTCGTAGTAGTAGACTTAGTGCCAGGGAACTCCTCAATTGATTCAAAAAAATACGTGTTGCTTGGCACAATTGGCATAATTAAATACCACGCTTAATCATTTAAAAAAAATGCTTTGTAATTTTTATTTATTAAAAGTAACCAACAGGACTTATACTAGGGTGTATATATAACAGTGGCGAGGTGTCCATACAACACGATTCCCACCGGCTTGCCTAACTTTTTAAAGTACAAATATGAGACCTAAAAGAAAAACAGGTCGCCAGGAAAGTGTTGGGCAACAAATTGCAAAAAAATAAGCTATGATATCTTAAACATCTAAAAAAAAGGTCATTGTCAAAATTCGATAGTGAAATTACTGAATACCTATACGGGCTTCTCTAAAAATGTACCGGCTTCCCTAACTATATGTACCGACTTCCCTAACTAAATATATATCTGTGGTTCGCCACTGGTATATAATATAAACGCTGATCGGGAATCCTTCGCAGATCGCAAATATCGGTATAGCGAGCGGGCAGAAGCGTCCACACAGCACAAAACTGCTCGTAAATCCATACAAGCCATTGAGCAATCCCATCTCGCGCGGACATCGTCAGCTACTGGCTAGCGGCTAGCGACTAGCGAATAACGTGGACGTCTACTCACTGAAATGTTACACTTTATCATCTTTTGATGAAATTTCGAAATTCATTTATTATACTACTAGTTATTACCCGCGGCGCTCGTGGTCAATGGTAGTTTTTTTAACTTCACGCTGTATCCCACATATAGCAGGGTAGGCAGGTGGTTCCCCACTAGTAATGGTAGTTCATACTACATACTATGGTGTATATATGCGTATATGCGTTCATTTGAAGGCTTTGAAGTATACTAACTAGATTTTGACATTTTTTGACAAACTATCATGTCTGCTAAAATATTTTATTAGTATAAAGTATCCTATGCCATTTTAATATCTCTAAGAATATGTACGTAGTGGGAAACGAGGTGTCTTAACACTAGGTTCCTTCGCCTACCCTGCTATATGCTTTAAGCGAGTTAGTTATAGTTTTAAGCGATGGTTGGCGAGCGAAGTGAACCGGTCCTGTTAATATATTTTTTTAGCCTCCGCTGTATCCCGCATATAGCAGTGTAAGAAGAGGGAATCAAAGAACCTAGTGTTAAGACAACTGCGTTCTCTAAAAGAGAGCATTTCCGTATCCCAATTACCGCCTAATTGAGGCATTGTTAATAATATTTTTTTTATAAGTTTGTCATTTCCTTTGCAGTAGTGGATCTCTCGTGTACTGGGAGTACCGGGAGTCGCGTACTCAGTTGCCCACCATAGCGGAGTGGGGCGCGGGTAGCGAGGTCGAAGCCGTTTCGGGGCCTCGCCCACGCCTTGTAGCCGCGCTGGCCGCATTGCACGCGCGCCTCGGCGTTCTGCCATGGACTAAAGTATTGCAACCGGCTATTGATATCGCTAGGTCAGTGTTTTTCCTTTGGAATTTATAAGTGGAATACATAGTAGTATAGTACTTTTAATAAATAATTATTGTAATTGTAAAACGTATACAAAACAATTTTGACCGAATTTAGTATCTACACTTATATTTAAAGGTATATTTCTACTTAAAAAACATATAGACCTAATTACAATTATAATTGCTCATAAAAAAGTGATTGTAATAAAATTTGGTATGTTTTCTAGTGGATTTGATTCCCACTAGGAGGAATTTGTAGGAAGAATGAAGTAGTACGTTATAAAATGCACTTTACAATCCGTTTTTTTTTTTCAATTACCCGTAACTTAACAAATATGGCAAAACTAGTTAAGTTATGTGGAAGTACTTAATGAGCTTTCTGCTGATGTCAGAGGTGCTCCAAGCAAGCGTAATTAGTTATATGTATGCGAATAAAAATGACTGATGCGATTAAAATAATATAATAAATATAAATATAACTGAAAGAGTATTTGTGTGTAGGGAAGGTTTCACAGTGTCCGCTAGCCTGGCGGCGGCGGCGGAGGTGCGCGGCGTGGCGGGCTACACCCCGTCCGCACTGCGCACGGAGCCCGCGCTCGCCGACTACCTGCAGTCGCTGCAGAACTACACGAGTGCCGGTAACACATTATATTGTGCATAATCAGTTGCGTAATATTAGATATAAATATTAAAAAATTGGGTAAATCTTACATTTTAAATAAAATTAATATACTTACAACAAATTATTATACCATTTATTAATAATAAAATATTAACACCATAAATGACTACCTAAACGCTTTTTCAAGTAGCAGAGGACTAAAATTAGTTAATATAGAATGAAGAATTAGACAACTTATTGTATTTAGTACAGTAAAGATTAGCAGACGACGTATAGTATATGTATGTTGTTGTTATTCCAGAGCTATGTGCGGCGTGGTCGTGTTCGGGCGCGGTGCGTGTGAGGGCGGGCGCGGGCGCGGCGGCGGGCGCGTGGCGCGTGTGGGCGGCGGGCGCGGGCGGCGGCGTCGCGACCGCCGCGCTGCACGCCGCGCTCGCCGGGGACCCGCATCTGCTCACACCCGCTAGCGCTTATCAAAGGTTCATCTTATCTTGTGTAATATACAGATAGGTTAATAATATACAGATAATAATATGTTTATTTTCTTTTTTTTACGCATTTAAGAGAGAAACGTATTGTCAAGATTCTTGTTCTTTACGTTATGCCGTTGTGTTGTTAAAAATTAAAAATAAGGTGCACTCGACATTGCTTGTTGAGTGGCGGAATTCAAGGCTGCGTTTTGTTTTACCAAAGAAGATAATTTAAATCTCTGAGTGGAGATCGAACTCATAACAGTTCGTTTATAGTGAGAGTATCCTATTGTGCCACGTTTGCCTCAATTCATTTTATTTCCTTTTTCGTGTTAGTCTTTAATGCCTGACAATGTAACATTGGCCGTTCAAAAACTTTCTTGTGCAAATTTCTTTTATAAATATATGAAATAATTTGGTAAGAATGAACTTAATCTCTACATGCGTATATGTTGGTGCAGTGCAGTTGAGAGCCTCACGTCAGAGGCGGCGGCGGCGGGCGCGCGGTGGCCGGCCGGCGTCGCATCGGGACTCGCCGTCGTCGACCCCCGCGATACATACGTCGCGCTTGTTACGTACGTAGATATAACAATAATATAGGTAATATGTGTATATTTTAGTAACCTTTTGTAGTATCTTTATATACTATAGGCAACACTTATCCCAACAGTAGATAGCAACAGTCAATTTCAACACTTATTGTATTGAAATTCATGAAAATAGCCTCTGTCTTTTCATAATTCATAAAAAATTCGAAATCACACACATTTAAAAATTTAGTTAGTTACTATTTATATCTATTAAAGAAACTTGGGAATTAACGCGAAAAGCTTATATTTCGACCCTTCCAGCGGGCTGTCGATGCCGTTTGGATCGGAAGTGGGTAGCGGCGCGGGGAAGAGGCGCGAGCGTGAACGTAATGGTCGCGCGACGAGCCCACGACGCCGTTGGACCTCGCGCCGGCTATCATAACTGATGAACATATCTGTGGTACGTGCTAAGAATTTCTTTCTTTCTCTTATTATCTCAGTATTTTACAGCTATACTCAATTAAATGTATTGTTTGTTTTCAAGACGTTCCCTTATTTCCATTTTGTGTTGTCTAGCCAGAGCGGATACGTGAAGATAAATTAAATACCATTAGTTCTCGAAGTTCAAATGGAACTCACTACCAATCGTGTTCAGTAAGACGTTTCACTGTGCAGTGTACAATGTGTACAATGGCCTCCTATAATAATAGTAATAATAATCATTTATTCATAAATTTTGGGTGTATAAAATATTAATAATTATAATGTATCACCAAAACTTATCTTGTAACGTAGGGCATATGAATATTAATTCAGTGTGATCACATTATTTATATTATAATGAATTTAAATTATACAAAATTATAAATACTAGTATCCCCGTTGACGCGTTAACAACGCGTTGTCTTTAGCAATGTATATGTCACTTTATATAAGAATGGATGTCAAACCATGGTAGTGTGTGTAACATTTAATTTACGTTTTATGGATTATTTTAAAATAATGTTAGCATTCTGCACTCCTTCTCCATATAACGTAAAAGTGTGCCAAATTTCATACTCCTCCGTCCACGTAATTTTCGTAAAAAAGCTAGTTATTTATTCACTATAGAATGTTAATATATAAAGAAATGTCAAAAACATTAAATAAAAGAAATATATAAATGGACGAATGAATACTCTCGAAGGTACGCGTTACGTAATGGGTGGCGAGTCGGGTGCGGCCCTAGCGCAAGCGGCGGCATCGGCGTTAGCGGGGGCGGAGGCGGGCGCGGCGGCGGCGGTGGAGGCGGCGCGCGTGTCGGTGCGGGCGGGCGGCGTGGTATCGGCAGAGGGCGCCAACACCACGTCGGCGGCGCTCAACTTCGTACAACAGACGGGCGACGCGTTACTCTCGCACGCCGACAGCCGCGGGGAGGGACTCGCATCTAGATTCTAATGGAGATATATTTCTTTATTGCACTTTGTAACAAAAATAAATACAATATTAAAAAAAAATTGTTAGCAAAGATGGACTTATCTCTGATAGAGATATCTTCCAGTCAACCTATGGGTATGAATGAGAAGTGAAAGATTTGCAGGTGTGGAAGTGCGAAAATATAACAAATACATATAAGCCAACATAGTTCATATGTTGTACAAGTACATATAATTCATCATATATTTGGACTCTTAAATCTATATAAATGAAATAAATCACAGATGTATGTATGCGTATAACTTCTGAACGACTGCGGTAACTAGATAATTCTACATTTTTTTTCGCCTGTTAATTGTCAGCACAAGATTTGGTTTAAAAAAAAATTATAATATTTTTTTAACCTCATATATTTCCAGATTTTTGTTTACTATGACAGATTAATTACTGTTCAATAAATTAAACACATCATAAACAACTTTACAAGACCCATTTAAGTTCCTAAGATTGTAGTTTTGTCATTATTCAAAGTAAATAAATCTTTAAAAAGTTAATACGTTGAATAATAACAAAATAAGAATAATAAATCTATTGTCACGTCATATAGATAATCGACTCATTTGCATTTCCTTAGTGACTAGAAAATAATGAAAATAATATGGCGGAACGAAGTTCATTGGGAAGTACTTAATATTTGTTATGTTTTGTATGTGTACAGTAAAATGGCATGTGTTTATATCGCACATATACAATTATAGGGACCTAATCAAAAAAATCATGATTTTGGTTTTTTACCACAAAACGACTTAGACAACGATCTCTATCGATTTTGATTAAAACAAGAATATAAATTAATGTATAATTTTAGAAAAATATTTTTTTTTTCAAAATGCTTAAATATACAAATCAATATTGAAGTTTTCCAAAAATTGTCATTTTTTAAATAGGTCACTATAATTCTAAAGGTGCGATATACTTATTTATTGTTATTAAATTATTGCACTGTTCATTATCTTGTTATTCATCATTCTTGTTATCATTCTCCATTACATCATCCTCTTACAAATTTGCTTCGACGTGATTAAAATATTACGGATTTCTACTAAACAATAACAGTTAAATGCTGCAATAAATAAAAAACTGCAATTTATACGCTATTTTGTAACAATTGCAATGAAATCTTTATTATTTTATAAAAAATGCAATACAACGCATAATTATTACGAATAACACATTAACTCGTCAGATTTTAACTAAATTTAAATGGGACCATATCAGAAACACTATCTTTCATACAAACCCAGTTCACCCACTAAAAATTATGCAATAACATACGTTAAAAAATAATGAATTGAAAATTTCCTCAATTTTTAAAAACCGGCAAGAAATTAGACTATAGTACTCTGATTTTATAGTATAACTAACTGTTCCCTGCGTGCGGAGCTACGTCAACAACTAAAATAATTTTGAAGACATTCCACAAATATTGAACACATTTTGAATCATTTTACTGATTTTGTTCATTTCGAAAAAAATGTAGCATTGCAGCGTATCGTTTCAGTTCCATATTTATTGAAGTGCAGTGGGATCATTTCAAATCTGCGTGAATTGTTACGGCAATATATGAAATTCATTGGAATGACAGTGGCGAAAATCATCGGAAAATAGTCGTAACCCACTCATAAACCTTCGTGGGGTAAAGATCATCACATAATCAAATGCATAGTTAATATTCTATAAAAAAAATACAAACAGACAATACATTTTTATATATTTTTTTATACATGTTTTAGCTACATAGGAGAGTGACCTTATACATAATACTAAAATTACGCAACTTTTTAATTGAGTTGAATAGCTAGTCGCTAATAATAAAGTTATTATCCATATATTTATACGTGAAGTAAACACTTTATATCCCTTTTTATTGTTATTGAACTTAGCAGATCAATTTCCAGCATATCACAAAAAAATGTGAGTCCTAGTCGCATTCAGGTGAGTTCTATAGTTCCTGATACTTTTTAAAGATAATTCTGGCGATTTTGCCATAAAAAAGTCAGTTGAAATGATAATAATCTGCCTGCTTCCCGTTGCAGATTATTTTTAGCAAACCAGAATTGGAGTGAGTTACGCATATGTATGAGTTCTATAGTTCGTGATAGTTTTTACGAATAATTCTCATGATTTCGCTTCGAAACAGAACTATCGAAAATAGCTCATTAAATTAGTTCATATGAAAAAAAATCACAAAACGATTATTATAACATATCATTATAGAATATCGTATGAACTATGATTTAAAATTACAACATGACTGGAATACACGCTGAACGAGTCAGCAGAGCTTAGTAAAGAAGGGAACTTTGAATGTATTTCTTATATGTATATGTATATATTATCGCATAACTTTTTACTCGCCGAACCAATTTTGATTATTCATTTTTTATCATAGCTAATATTTGTGATGCCATTTTTAATTACATTTAAATTTAAATTAAGCTAAAATATGATGATTATTTTTTAAGTCATTTGTAATAATCTTACTTTTTACTGCATTTTATATTATATGAAGTCAGATTATATGGCTCTGTGCCGTAGTTAAGTGCCGTAGTTGTTGCAAGACCACAGAATTAGCGTGTAGAATTTTTTAAACTAGTTAGGTACAAATTTCAAGTTGGATGGCAACCCATGCTGACCGTTACGAGCCCCACTCGCCACTGTACCTTAATTGTACAAATAATTGAGTAAAATGTATTTTGTTTGGTATGCGTCACGGACGAAGCCGCGGTGTCAGCAATATAAAGCTTTTTTTGTTAAAATCTTAATAAAAGAAAATAGTTTTACGATGAATTTAGCTATGTTTGTTTGCATGTTTAAACTATAACTTTTTTCCACACAGTTAAATGTTCCGATGACAACGTATTTCAATGAGTATTTCAACTAGTACTCGCTGTAGGTGAGGAAATACTTAACAATAACCAGGAGACATAAAAAAGGGGCTTCACAATTTATACCGCATATTAGGGTAGTTAGAGAAAACCTAGTGTAAACCTAGCTCTCTTTCCGTCATTAATTCGTGACCATACTTGTTGCTAAACTAAACGCCGTGCTTTCTTTTACCAAACTGGGGAAATGAACATCATAAAAATATAATGATTCCCCAATATGGGGAATCAAACCCACAACCAATTTCGTTTACAGTCAAACGCTATCCCGCTAAACTAAATAAAAATTAAATTAAATGAAATTCTGATACTTTAAAACTTAAAATTTTCAATATATTTAAATTATTTATTACCAGTGGCCCCGGTGACGCGTTAACAACGCGTTGTCTTTAGCAATGTATGTATATGTCACTTTATATAAATGTGAATGTCAAACCATGGTGGTGTGTAACATTTAGTATAAACTAAATATACTTTTTAACTAAAACTAAATGTAATTTAATATACTTTTTATGCATTATTTAAAAAAAATATTAGCATTCTGCACTCTTTCTCTGATAAACTAAAAGTGTGCCAAATTTCATGTTCCTCCGTCCGCCTAATTTTTGTTAAAAGTGGTACAAAGTTTTTACTTCACGTATGTTGGAATATCAATTGATTTTATAGTTCGTTAACTGACTTGTTAAATTATCAAGTTGTTTTATAGATTGTCAATTGATTATTATACAAAAACTAATCTTTTATAATTAGTATGTGTTTTGACTTTTACTATAAAATCGTTGCCACCACTCGTACTGTGTTCTCAGGCCCCTCGATACGTGAGGAACGCTACCATCCAGCGCGATCTCCGTATCGAGAGCCTTGAGACTTTCGTAGCACGACTTGCAGCCAGCACGTTTAAGCGCGCCGATGCCTCCACCCAGAGGCATCTTCAGAACATCGCGCCACTCCATGCCAGGCCACCGGACTTCCGACCGCTCCCCAGGGATCTCCTCACCCTACCCTCTTCCTAAGCCGATGCCGCAGGTCGCGGATCGCCTAAGCTGGGCCTCCCCCGAGTAATCGAGGGTCTCACCCGGCTGGGCTGATCGCCCGGGCAGCTCAAGGCTTATCCTCCCTGACCTCACTTCTCCCCACTCCCCCAACCCGGGAAAGGATCCCCTAGAATGAGTCCTCATAGGGCTTCCCAAAGGACCGACCCATATTGATGGGTCGAGACTGAAAACCTCGGTGAAGAGGCAACACGCCCCGGTGCCGACTCCCCTCCCCCATGCACGGGGAGAGAGAAGACTACTGTGTTACTGTGTTCTTTACGTGTAAGAACTTTCAAGTCAAAGAACAGTCTCTTCGAGTACTCTTTCTTTTCGGTGAAATATAATTAATTTATAATACCGAATGACCTCCTACAGGTTATGGGCCCAGTGCCACATAAATTCAATGTAACATATTCGATATTGTCGCGTAGATTCAGCGTAACGTATTCGCGAATGTAACGTAAATTCAGTGCAAAGTAAATTCAGTGCAGACTTTTGATTATCATCTGGCGATAGGAGGCTTCTCGCAGGATGCTGGTGTTGTCCTGAGCTGCCATATAATCTACTCTCTGTATCAAGGACGCAACGTGCTGGGTTGACCGCTGTTCGAACAAAACGGCAATCGGCATAAAAGATAAATGTGGTAATTTATTAATGCAAGGTATGTTTTTGGTTTCATTGAACGTCAGTCTCTTCGAGTACTCTTTCTTTTCGGTGAAATATAATTAATTTATAAAACCGAATAACCGTTTTATTTACCCTAACCTCCTACAACCTATTTATGTATAGATAATGATTACTTATAATAAGCATATTATATACAGTTACAATTATTCTTTGAAATTTACTTATATTTATAATATACATCGGACATCGTGTGGTAAACGGCGGAACCCAACGCCGCAAATATTATCTATTTAATGTGTATTATTAATAATTAAATATTTAAATACGGCTCGCTGTGTGTTATCGCATATTTTATCTACTGGTTTTTATTCACGTGTAATTGAAAGGAACGACCAAAAACCTAATGATAACGCTCATTAATATTTCCAACATTACTACATTGATATCGAAGTCGGCTAAGTTCGAGCTGTACCGTAGCGAGGACTCTGTATATTTAAATAATTTTCAGCTTTACTGGGCCTCGGCCATTGGCGGTAGAGGAGGAGGACAGTGAGGTTTTAGTGGTTATACGGTCGGCAGGTAGGGAGACGAAATCGGAGAGCCTAGTGTTGAGCCTAGTGTTTAGACACTCCGTTCTCTACTTTCCGCCGAATTAAAGCATTGCGTGCTGATTAGCGGAACTCAACGCCGTGCTTTGCCTTGTTCTTCTCATTCCGGCCAAATTGAAGGTTTCCGTGCAGAAGACGGAAATCGAAATTAAAATAATTTAAATAGTATGTCCTTTCGCCAAATGGAAATCGGGTCCACAACCACGTGCGTTTACAATAAAATGCTATAACAGGAACACTGCAATTACCAAATGTAAAGTTAGCTACAAGAGTAAAATTTGATTAAATTATTATTTGCCATATTTGTATATGTAATCAAACAAACAAAAAATGTAAACATTCAATAGAGGCCTGTCGTGGCACAGAGGCACAACTCGACAGATTGTGAGGACGATTCCCAATCCAGGAAATGAAAATTTTCAATATTTATAATAATTAATATTTAGTATTATCAATTCCGCCACTTAGCACGCAATGCCTCATTTCGGCCGAAATTGGGGATTCCCTGCTGTGTGCGGGATACAGCGTGAAGTTAAAAAAATTTAGCTTATAAAAAGTCATATACATATGTATATAATATACATAACGCTGCGGAACTCTAAAAGCGTGCGTCGTCGTTTCGACGGATCCCACTATTAGCAAGCAAATAGGTTTTTATGTGAATAATTAATTAATTTATAAACAGCTCAGGAAATTCTATTTTAAAGTAACACGTTTGAGTCATTAAGATTTATAATTATAATAATATGAGTATCGTCGCGATAACACTTGCCTATTGTTTGAGTGGGGTGTGGGGATTGTACGTGCATTGAGACCATCGTGGTGCAGTGGGAAAGTCTTACTTGAAACATGACGGTTATGGCCATTCCTATATGAGGATATGCTTAAATTTATATGTTTTTCTCTTTCAGGCTTTAGTCCGATATTATCCTCGCGATAATACTTGCCTATTGTTTGAGTGGAGTGAGGGGATTGTATTTATATTGAGTTTGACTGTAAACACTATGGTTATGGGTTCGATTCTCATTCAGCAGAATGCTTATATATAAATCATTTTCCTTTATCGGCTCTAGTAAGACAAAGCGTTGCGAGCTCCGCCACACAACACGCAATATCTCAATTACGGAAAACGAGTAGAAACGAGGAGAACGAAGTGTCATCACACTTAATTCTCTCTCACATTAGCCTACTGTGCGAAAAAAAGCGTGAAGGTGTAAAAAATAAACAATATTCGTATATACTTAGCAGTGGCGAGGAGTAAATATTTTAACTAGGCAAGCCGGTAAATTTAGAGAAGCCCGTATCTTTTTTTAGGTCTCATATTTGTATTTTAAAAATTTCGCTCCCAAATTTTTTCACAAAATTTATTCTCATTTATAGAAGATATTGTTGGTACCCCGGTTGGAATCGTGTTACATGGACGCCTCGCCACTAAGGTATACGTAAGTAACGTTTTCATATATGGTTTTTTTTCGATTTCGTTCGTGTCCTTACCAAGTTACATAACATCAGCTACCGTGTCAAGGAACATTGCCCTATCGCTGTCAGTTGTTACCGATTTCTCACACTTTCACTTTATTACAAAACTATACTCAAATGACTTCGATGAATTCATAAATATTCTAATTGGTACTGATATAAGCAAATAATAGATACATTTATTAATAACTAATTTTTATTAAGAAAATATGTTTAATTGTACGAAGAGTTGTTCATTTCCTGGGTTTGGTACCTAGTCTTAGGACACTACGTTCTCTTCAACAATTCCGTTCCCTACTTTCGGTCGGATTAAGTCATTGCGTGCTAAGTGGTGGAACTCAACGACGCGTTTTCCATGTTACCAGACTCAGGATAGGAAAAAATAAATAATATTATTTATTTTTTAATAACAATTTTTCATTGGCATTCGGCAGTAACTGTGAAATATGAGCTACTCATTAAACATGATATCAGATTGACCCCATACTATTTAAATATCAATCTATATAGATAAATACTAAAATAAACAGATAGATATGTACATATGAATGTATTCGTGTAGTAGTGTGTAGAGCTTCACACATACTCATACACTTAATTAAATTAATAGCAACGTTACGCGTCGACCTTGACAGAGCCGCGAGCCGACAGTCAACGAATCAATAAAAACACTGCACAAACAATATCGAATGTTGCAACCTGCTACATACCTTAACTCCATTTCACGGCTTTAAATATTTTAACTGACTTCACAAAAGAAGGTTATGATTTCGACTGTTTTTCTTATTTTTATATGCGTTAACTTTTTATTAGGTAAACCAATTGTGATGATTTTTTTTTTTTTTTTTTTTTTTTTTTTTCATATATAGTTAATACTTCTGATGTGATCCCATTTAAGTTTAGTTAAGATCTGATGAGTAGTTTTTAAGTTATTTTACGTATTAGTGCATTTTGTTTAATGTCTATCTTTATTTGTTAAAATCGTAATTATTACAATATGCATGTACTTCAATTATTTTGTTTTACAAAAATGATTTCTTTATTCATTAAAATATTACTAGCTAACTCAGGTGTGAGAAACTAGAAGTCTATGCCTCAATAATTGCTCATCTGCTTTTTTACTTCATAGCCAATGTGCGATTATATTACTTACAACTAAACTTATGACCTATGAGAAGGAACTTCTTAGCCCCTGGATGCACCGTACGGTTCTTTTACTAAGAGAGGAGATTGGAAAAGTGACTGAGACTTGCAACCTAAGTGTAGGTTTAAGAGGCCCCTTTAAAATGCGCATTAACTCTTTACTAACCGTGCCCCTCTGTGTACCTAACCTAATTTAAAAAAATTGTAATGCCACTTTCTAAATATATTCTAGAAATAAGCAAATGATAGTTCTAGAAAGGCCGAAATTTATTATTAGCATAAAACTACTAACATTTTTACCTAAGTACATATTCTAAAATTTAAAGTAATATATTCATATTATTACCTACATCGAAATGATTACAACAGCACGTATATACACTGTACGCCGTACAGGTACGATACGAGTGCGCGAAGCGAGGTGATTGGCATTTAGGTCTCATTTACATTTTTATGTCTTTGTGTGTTTAATTTGAGCAACATTTAATTTTTTACTTCACGCTGTATCCCGCATATAGCAGGGTAGGCAGAGGGAATCAGAGAATCTAGTGTTATAACACTCCGTTTTCTTAAGTTTTCCGTTCCCCACTTTCCGCCTAATTGAGGATATGCGTGCTAAGTGGCGGAACTCAACGCCGTGCTTTTCCTTGTTACTTAGAGCTAAGAAATTAAAATACTAAATATTAGTTGTAATAAATATTTAATATTTTCATTCATCGTGAGGAACGAAGTGTCTTAACACTAAGTTGTCAGGTTCCCTCTGCCTACCCTGCTATATGCGAGATACAGCGTGAAGCTAAATAAAAAATATTTTCACGGGAACTGGGAATCGAACCCACAACCTGTCGCGTTTACAGTAACATGCTTGTGCCTCTGCGTCACGACAGGCCTTAAGCAACAATGATCACTAAAATATAAACGCTAATTACACGTTAAAGTACACCTGTACGAATATTTAATACGCAGTAATGAGTTATTGTTAGTGTAAATAAGTTAGTTTTTCTTAAAATTATATAACTACTACGTCGACCGCAAGGACGCGATCTAACCTAAAAAAAGGTTGAAAAAGTAGCTTCACGCTTTTTTCCCTCTAGTAGAGAGAGAGAGAGAGAGGGAAAGAGAGAGAACCTAGTGTCAAGACCCTCTGTTCTTCACTTTCCGTTCCAATTTGAGTGACTGCGTCACTGAACTGCTTAATTTAATGCCACCACTCGTTCACCGGAGCTCAGTTCGTATTGTCTAAGAGATAAATAAAAACAGTAAAAAGATCATATTTAGAATACGTATAAAAATGTTGAACGCAGCGGGACTCGAACCCGCGACTCTTCGAAACTTAGCTAAAACTCTCTACACAAATGGTAACAACAAACAGACTCAAAAGTTATAACAAGCATATAAGAATTTCGATATAACTAGGACTGGCTTAGCTGTTACTTAGACGATATCCAAGAGGCGCGGGTTCAAGTCCCGCTGCGATAAAAAAATTTAAACGCCTTCTAAATACGTTTTTCATTTCCTAAGTGTGTAATTAACACTTTAAAACTTCAAAACAACAGTAATAAGATCTCTCTACATACGCAACATATTTAAATATTCTTCATAATTATGATAATGTTTATGATTTATTATCCAAAAATATTCAGAAACAAGCGACCCGCTGGGACAAAGTCGATGTACCTGTAATTATTAAAATGTGCGCATAAATGTATACTTCGCTTCTTCTGTTAACATTTATTTTATTTTTGTGCTAAATCGGTCGTGCGTCATTCCATCAAAAGTAATAGCAACTAAAACGTATTAACAAATTTTATTGAGGACTAGCTGTTACCCGCGGCTTCGCTCGCGTGGTCAATGGCAGTCCATACTACTTACTATAATGAATAGTGCGTATATGCGTTAATTTGAAGGCTTTGAAGGTGATCAAAAATCCATTTTTTTGTTTTACGCTGTATCCCGCACGTAGCAGGGTACGCAGAAGGAAACCTGAGATCCCAGTGTTAAGACACTCCGTTCTACTATGACTTCTTTTCCCCAATTTCTGTCGAATTGAGGCATTACGTGCCGAGTGGTGGAACTCATCGCCGCGCTTTGATTTGTAACCAGATTGAGAAAATGAAAATCAACAAACAATCCTGTCTGCCGAAATATTTTATTTCTACAAAGTATCTTTCTTAATACTTTTAAAAATATGAATATAAAGTTTCATGATATTCGGTTCAGTAGTTTTGGCGTAAAAGAGTAACAAACAAACTTACATTCATATTTATAATATGAGTAGGGATTAGAATAATGTGAGGTTCGTCACACTTAAGCAAACAATGGGCAATAACAAGTATAGAACACCTTTATATAGTGTAACTAGATCGTGAGATTTACAAATCATTACTGAAACGAGGCGCTTTGGCTCGATAGGTTTACATTTAAATATTGTTTAGAAATAAAATTAGTCACTAATGGAACCGCGATGAGTGTGGGTTCAAATATAATTTATTTATTATGCAAAAAATGTATAAAATAAATATAGGAATACTTTTCGGTCTCTTAAAAAATGTAAAAATGATTTCAGATAAAATTAGGGTATGAAAAAAAAAAACAAATAAAAAATTAAGAAAGTTTCATGTGTAAAGGTAGAAATTATCAATAGATTGTGTCTCTCTGTCTCACACAAACACACTTTCTCTACACATATTAGACGTAGGTGTGTATTTCAAATTTAAAATATACTAAAAGTCGCGATAGCCCAGTGGTATAACATTTGACAGTAAACACATTTGGTCGTATTCAATTCCAATCTGGGTATGATTATATTTAAATTATTTTTATTCTAGGCAGACAAGGCTTTTCGCCACTCAATCAAAGAACAACAAAGTGTTTAGGCTCTCTTGAAAAATATTATATCCTGAATATATATATATATATATATATATATATATATATATTCTTCTTCTTCCTAGCATTTATCCCGGCTAGCCAGGGTCTGCTTTTCTACTCAACCTACTCCACTTTGCACGGTCTTCTGCATCACGGGTGGTTAGTCCATTGGCTCTCATATCCTGCTTCACGACATCCAGCCATCGCTTCCTTGGGCGTCCGGGGGGTCTAACTCCAGGAACAGATATATCAAGGCATTTTCATCCGACATAGTGTTCGGGACGGCGCGCAACGTGGCCGTACCATCTCAAGCGACGCTCTTGGAGCTTATCCGCTACATCACGGACCCGAAGACTACCTCGAATGAATGTGTTACGTATGCGGTCGGCCCGCGTAACGCCCCACATCCATCTCAGCATCTTCATCTCC
>JAKGSA010000015.1:71446-107426 GCA_033558755.1 Philaethria dido | reverse complement strand
CGGAGTAACGACATAGTCCATGACAAGAAGACGATGTTGGGCCGTTAGGCTTTCACCAGGAATGACCTTACAGTTAGTGACCTTGCCTATATGACACCAGACGGTGTCATATAGGCATACGGTCAGCAGATAATCTATTTGAGTTGAATGGGACCCGCTCTTATACGTGATAAGGTGCTGGGAACTCTTTTGGAAGAACGTGTTCACGATGGCCAAGTCAGACGCAATACAGGTTCTCAGAGTATTTTCTCCCTCTGCATTGCGACGACCATAACCAAAACCACCGTGAACACGCTCATACGTGTCCCCAGCCCTACCCACGTGGCCGTTTAAGTCCCCCCCAACTATGATTACCTCGGCAGATGGTATGGCGCGTAGCACCCCTTCAAACTGTTCCCAGAATGACTCCTTTTCGGCGCCACTACAACCCGCCTGAGGGGCATAGGCGCTGCTCAAGTTGGTGATGACACCCTCAATCAGTACCTTCACCCGCATCAAGCGATCGCAGCGACGGTCGACTTCGAGGAGACCACTCTGAAGCTCTTCAGAGAGCACTACCGCCACACCGGTCTTACCCGATGGCGACCCAGTGTATATAAGCTGGTAACCCTGTCCGATGTTACGGGACTTATTGCCTTTCCAGCGTGTTTCCTGTAGGAAGACACACTGGACCCGACGTCTCACGAGTACATCTGCGAGTTCTCTGCATCGTCCGGTTAGAGAGCCAATATTCCATGTTGCAAAGCGGAGTTTCTTTCTGGGTATATATATATATATATAAATATCCTGAAAAAATATGTTGCTAAAAAAATATAAGAATATTCAAGAACATTACATAAAAACTCTTAAAGGAAATATTGCAAACTGACATTTAAACGATGCATATTTTAAAAATAATTAAGCCTTATTTGATAAGAGTTATTGATTAAGAAATATGCTAATAAATAGATAATTTTGTGAATAAAAATTAGTGTAAAATTTTAAATGTATTACAATATCTACCTACACGAAATTGTCTTATGCAATCATATTACAAATGCGATTAATTTTACCGACTTCAAAAAAAGAGCAAGAGATTCTCAATTCGACTGTACTTTTTGTTTATCTATTACCGCTTGACTTTATAGTGGTGAAACTATTTTTATATTTTTTTTTATACAAGGTAGTAATTCTGGTAAGGTCTCATTTAAATTCAGTTAAGATCAGACGGGTAATTTTCGAGTTATTCATAGTAATTTTACGTTTTAATATTTTTTAGTTTCAAATGTATTATATTTAAAAGTGGGGAACGGAGTGTCTTGACACTAGGTTCCCTCTGCCTACCCTGCTATAAGCGGGATATAGCGTGAAGCTATGTATATATGTATGTATATATTATTTTTTTCGTCATAATTTTAGTTATTGATACTTCTAACTAAATAAAATAACTGGCTATCTCAAACCAGCAAATTCTCATTGGAAAAGTGTTTTATGCAAAAGTGAGTTTAATTCCCATTCATAAAATTGTCAGTATATATTTTATAATTTTTAAATTATTTTCATTTTGTCTATGTCTATGGCGAGACGTTGAGTTCCGTCAAGAAGACACAGTGTCAAATTTCGGGCGGAAATGGAAGAACGGAGTGTCTTATTTCGGACGTTCTCTCTGACTAACTATAAAACGTGTAATTGTTAGATAAAATGTGCCTTTGGGTTTTACCCAAAAGGAAATCGAGATCGGATAAAATAATGCGGATAAAAAAAATCTATATTTTAAATAAACTATATATATATTACTAATAATTATTGCATACTAGAATATCTATCTATAATTATAACTAAAGTAGGTCGCTTTAGAACTGAAGGACATGTGTATTTGTAGAAATACTATTGTAAAAGACATGATGTTTTTATATTGTATTATTTTCAACTTCACTCTTTCGGAACGAAGTTCCTTATAGTGTGTTGCGAAAGAGGGTTAGACGGAAAAATTTAAGACCAGAAGTTGTAACGACACTTTTTGCTATAGTTGTAAACCGTGCCTGTGTTTCTCTGTCTGTCTCTATCTCTCTCATAGAAAGCAAGCCAGTTATTTCCGTTTCGTATTTCGATTTCGCATTGAACTGTGTGTTATAATAAAAAATATTATTATAACTTAAAAGAAATAAAAGCTGATTACAATTACGTCACTAATTAATCGAAAGGAATTTCGTTGCATACTGGTGTCCCGTGACATCTATCATATTTTTTTCTTACATTGTAAGGTAGTCAGAGAGATCGTAGTGTCAAGACACTCCATTCTCTACCTTCCAATCGAAATCTAAATATTGAATATTGAATGATGAAACCCGACGCCGCGTTTTGTCTTAAATTAAAATAATTCTGTTGTATTATTGTCACCTTTATTGAAATATAAGCTGGTATACATATAATATACATTAATTTCACAATAGTTTAGTATTGTTACGCGTTATATTTCAAATGATGTTTGTTTGATTGATGTCTATTAGTTAGCGAGTGCGCGCGGCGCTACGTTACGTCACCGCAGGGCTGTTCACTATCAAGCGATACTCGAATATGACAAGTAAACTTTATTCTAGTGGCCCCGGCGACGCGTTAACAACGCGTTGTCTTTAATAATGTGTGTATATGTCGCTTTACATAAACGTGAATGTCTAACCATGGTAGTATGTGTAACATTTATTTTATTAATTTAATATACTTTTTATGCATTATTCTAAAAAAAATATCATTCTGCACTTCTTCTCTATATAAATTATAAGTGTGCCAAGTTTCACGCTCCTCCATCCGCGTAATTTTCGTAAAAAGGGGCACAAAGTTTTTACTTCACATATATTATATAGATGGCAAATATGCAAACATAATATTTATTTTATTACAAAGGATAAACTTTCGCATCCTCAACAAATTGATAAATTAAAAAAGCTTACTTTTTAACCGACTTCAACAAACTGGAAAGCTCTCAATTCGATTGTGTTTTTATGTAAACGTATTTGACGATGTAAACAATGCTCTCTCGAAAATAGTACATTGGTTTAGTGCTAATAATTTACTATTGAATGGCAAAAAAACTAAATGTATAATTTTTAGAACGCCAAATACAAAAACTGTTAAAGCCAGTGTATTGTTGAATGGTGAAGCCGGAGATCTTGTTGATTCTGCGGTATTTCTTGGTATCACCATTGATTCTAAGTTACAGTGGGGGCCTCATATTGATGGATTGGCGAATAGACTTAGCTCAGCAGCTTTCGCGGTTAAAAAAATTAGATTATTAACTGACGTGGAAACGGCACGTCTTGTTTATTTTAGCTACTTTCATAGTATTATGTCCTATGGCATTATACTGTGGGGTAATGCAGCCGCTATTAATTCGATCTTTGTCCTGCAGAAGCGAGCTATTCGTGCAATCTATAACTTAGGCCCTAAAGATTCCTTAAGACAAAAATTTAAGGATGTTAATATTTTGACAGTTGTCTCTACTGAGAGGCAACATTACATTTTCAAAGATGTACTGACATCTTTGAAAATGTAATGTTTGTTAAGAAAAATATTAGTAGTTTTACAAGAATTGGCGATGTACACAATATAAATACAAGGAATAGGCTTAAACTTGCAGCGCCTGTAACTCGATTGCATCGAGTCCGCAATTCTTTTATGGGACAGTGTGTATGCTTTCACAATAGGACCCCAGAAAACGTCCGAGAATTTTCCATTTCACAATTTAAAAAAACTGTGAAAAGACGTTTGTGTGTTAAAGGTTATTACCTAATTAGTGATTTTATAAATGATAACACGCCGTGGGAATGTAATGCTCGCTCCAGTCTATTTCAAAGGTACCATTGTCAGCAATAAATATTTGTAAAGCATTGAATTAAGAAAAAAAAAAAAGTTCCGCTGAGTTTCTTGCGCCGGTTCTTCTCAGGTCTGAGGCATTAAATTTAGTGAACCGGTGGTAAATTATTTGACGCTCAAAAAATGAAGCATGTAACTTCTTATTTTGAATAAAATTATTTGATTTTGACTTTGATGTACCACAACATCAAAAACTACAGTCCACAGTAAACTTTTACTCAGGTAACCAATTTTGATGATTATTTTTATACAATAGCTAGTGCTTTTGATGTGGTCCCATGTAAATTTAGTTACAATCGGGTAGTAGTTTTTGAGTTTTTCGTAATTATTGTATTTTTTAATATTTTATATTATTTAACATAAACACAATCAAATGAGCACAATCATTACGCACTGTCAAGTATTAATTAATAATCTCTCGTTTTTTTCTGACATTAACGAGCCTAGTGATAGCGGAAACCTGGTCACACCAACATTATTAGCCAATTTGAAAAAAAAAGACACCCGGCGTCAACCCTAGCGCATAGAGATGTGCTCGTGTAGCGCACGCACTCACAAGTGGTCGACATTGAACTAATCTTTTCATATTTACTGCGCAAATGTTACGTGTGAGTTTCTAGACAAATACTTTCAGTTCTGAAAAACACCATGAGTCATGCTTCTAGGTACCTTCTGTAGATTACAATAAATTAGTGGCGGAGTTACTAGTAGATTAGGGGATCTTAAAAATTTGGGAGGGAGGATTGCAAAAAACAAGCTTTATGTAATTGTGAGTGCTAAGAAACGAAAAAAATAACATCCTATACAGTTATCCACATATTGCGGCTTACTTCTATGTGCTTCCTAAATAATATACCGGCTTCCCTAAATATACCGGCTTCTCTAAGTATACAAACTTCACTAAATCTACCGGCCTACCTTTTTAAAATTTTCACCCCACAGCACTGATAGGTATATATTACTACTTTATTGTAGCGCAGTACGTACGTACTTTATTGAGATTTGGGTGAAGAATAAACCTACAGTCACGCACTGACACTAACCGCACACAATAACCTCAATATAATTTATGTAATAAATATTTATATATTTATTATATAAATTATATATTGTAATATTAAATTATAAAAAAATACAATATATTTATTGTATTTTTTGAATACAAATGTTTAAATATAAACATATAAGGATCTTTATTCCAAATTATTATTTCTTATTTAAAATAAACTATATTTATAATTATTTCAAAATAATTAAACATATTAATAATAGGAAATAATACGAAATATTCAACTAACTATGTACAATATAGTTGCTACTTCAACTTTATACGGTTGATAAGGACGATCGCCTGTAATAGAAATATTTCAAAATCGTAATACTTTAGTAGATAACGGTAGAACGGTTGCTGTTATCAATGTTAAGTATTTTTACTATACTTGTAGGAAACTAAATACATTTTTTATGGTGGTACGTTATATTATTATTTATAATCAAAGGCCCTTGTGGCGCAGTGGTACAACGTCTGACTATAAACGCGATTGGTTGTGGATTCCATTCCCACTTGGGAATTACATACACTAGGTTCTCTGGTTCCCTCTGCCTACCCTGCATTACAGGGTATAACTTCACGCTGTATCCCACATATAGATGTGGGATACAGCGTGAAGTTAATATATATATTTGTTGAAGATATTAAGACAGACTATTTATTAGTATTGAAAACAAATGTGTATACAGTCGAGTAAGCATGGGTCGCTTAACAGTAGAAATATATTTTGTTAAAGAAACTCCTTAGTATTCCATGATTTCACCATGTGTGTGTATTTCCCGGTATGTGTTGCGTGGCATTAAACCTCTTATTCCTACTTCTATTGCAACTTAAACTACTTACTACAAACCTGGTGAGTAATAAAATTTTCCAATAAGTCCATGCAAACGAGGTTACAGACAGCAACTAGTATATACATATCAGATTTATCTTTAAGGAATAGGTGAATTTAATTTCTCATAATCCCGCATAGCTGAACCTTCTGTCAAAACACTCTGTTCGCCGTTCTTCGCCCAAATTCTAAGCATTACAATAATGGTAATGACGGAACTTATAGCCGCGTTTTGTTTTGGCAAAGCGGAGCAATGAACATATTTTAAATATAAACACTCCGAGTGAGAATCGAACCCACAACCGATCGTGTTTACCGTCAGACGCTGCGCCACGATGACCTGTGTTTTCTCATTTTAGTCAATATTAAAGATCTCTCATAATAGATAATCTCTATCTAACAAGTATGTATGTATGAGGATTATTGTACAAGTATCGTGTTATTGCCAACAACTGCGTCCGCTTCAGTCGCATTCAGATGACGTTTATCTTATGCAATTGTTTTGCTTTACTTGCGCACACGCACACGCACACACATACACACACGCACACACACGCACGCCTGCACTCACGCGCATTATCGCGAACTAGATTAGTTCGCGATGGCCGGGGATTTCTGTATTTCTGATTTCCTTATGCTTTATGACTATAAATTTAACTTTAGTAATGGGAGCCGAATTAAAATATACAAAATGTTGATAACATTTCTCATCCAAGAATCATGCGTCAAATGTAACATTTTTCGACATTGTCAAACAAATGCATGGCGTACAGTGCAATTTTCTAATTTTGATCTTCACGCTTCTCCCATATATGGTGGTTTCGACGTAGAGGTCATAGTTACAAGTTAATCCATCCTTGACATCCCCACTCATCTAATATCTTTATGTGCCATATAGGGGACTACCCCAATTTTTTGTGATCTCACCATGGGGTATGGTACGGATGCGCTTCAACTCCTGTCATGAGGCCAGTCGTTCAACTTCCCCTAGCTGACCGCCCTCTGACTCAATTAGAAGGCAAGGTGACGTCGTTCCCAAATTATCTAATCTTGGACGTAATTACTAAATTATGTCATATGCAACGGAATGGCAAGATTGGGTTAGGTCTCCTTTTCTAGTTAGAATCCGCCGCCTTCAAGCAATCTAGTCGCCAATCTGGTCTACTTTGGTTTATTCAGATGAAATCTTCGGGTTTACAGTCAGCCCGAAACTTCACTCTAGGGGAACACAGATTCTACAGTGACTCAGACCACTGCCAAAAGGTCTCCCTTGCCAATTGCCAAAAGAACTGCTGCCGGCATGACCTATGACCGAAGGCAAAAAATCTATATCATAAAAAATTATAAGGATTACATTTGAACTTCAATGTGGTTATCTTTTTAAATATTTTTATATATTACGTCTAGTTGGACACCTGCTATCCTAAGATCCTGCACCTATCAATTTCTCTGTTTTATCAATTATATAAAGTGGAGTACGGAGTGTTTTGTCACTTAGTACCAACTCTCTGTACAGTAAAGTGTGTGAGATGTTTATTATAGAACGAAGAGAATAAATTTATTATAGAACCCACCGTCAATAGGTATCAGATACATCTGAAATCGTGACAATAGAATTTAAAAAAATGTATTTTTTTAAATATTTTTGTATCTATTTATATGTAGTCATGTAACATTTATACTTTTACCATTTCTAAAATAACACTACACACACTAAAAATATATTGTTATTAACAATGACTAATAAAATTACAATAACATTTCTGTATATTAGATTTCGAGAAATAAATATAAGATGTAAACAGCATACACACACACACACACACACACACACACACACACACACACACACACACACACACACACACACACACACACACACACACACACACACACACACACACACACACACACACACACACACACACACTATGCTACAACACATCGTTAAAATTTATTTGTATTGTCGTATTGTTTCACAATTTGCAAACTTTGTTGAATTACTTTAACAATATTAATTCTATCGTTCAAAATAGTTTACGTTACATTTAGAGTCCATCGTGACACAGTTACAATCATCACGTTTGCAGTCAAATGCTGTCTGGTGTGGGTTCGATTCTCACTCGCAATAATGTTTTTTTTTTTATTTTCCCGTTTTGGTTAGACAAAATGCGTAGAGTTCCGCCACTCAACACGTATTATCTCGAATTCGAGTGGCTTTCTCCGTCTACCCTGACATGTGACATGAAGCGTGAAACTAATAAAAAAAATTGTGTGTTTTCCATACAACGTGACATTGGCGAAGTGATTTGTACGTTGACACGTTCGAAGCGCCATAATTAAAGAACTGAATTGATAAAATAATTTATACAATTGAGTACTGTTATCAATTTTATACATTGATTGCTTTTAATTACAAGAGTTTTTTATAATTAAACAATGACCATGAACAGACTTATGTTACTTACATTTAAAAGATTAAAAAAATGTCTTAAAAAAGTATTTCTAGAAGTAATGACATACATTTCGTCTAGTTTGTGACAAGAAAAGACATCGTTGTTAAAAATAAAACAAACAAACAACATTAAGTCGGACGGTCGCTAATTCTAATTGCCTTTAAAATTGATCATTCAGGCACATGCTAATATTTCAATTATTGTCAATTTGCCCCGAATATATAAAGTACTGCGTTAAATTTCCCTACCTATCACGTAATGGTTAGAATACGGATGAAAGCGGGAACGAGGGTCTTATCACTAAAAAAAACACTCCAGGAAATGTAATAGTTTAGTATTTTCATTTCCTGGGTTTGGTAACAAGGCAAAGCGCGGGGTTGAGTTCCGTCAATCAGCACGCAGTGCCTCGATTCGACGAAAAATGGGGAACGGAGTGTCTTAACACTAGGTTCAGGTTCTCTCTGCCTACCCTGCTATATGCGTGATACAACGTGAAGCTAAAAAAACAAAGAAATTACGTATAGAAAGCCCAGAATGCTATGATGCCGCGCCGCCACGTGACGCGCACCGTCAACTACGTAGCATTGTTTTGATACTTATTTAAATACAATGACACATATACGCGCGTGTTTCTGACAATCTTTATATTTTTAAATTTGACTTGAGCATGAATATTTAGTAAATAGTGCCAGAAAAACCTATTTTTTCTAACAAACAATGAACACCGTGTGCCTATTGTGGCTTTGAAACGTTTGTAAATATGTATCATCGTGCTGTAGTTGAACAGTATGCGCGATGGTAGCATGTTCGATTCCTATTATAATGAGTACCCACTCAGAAGAATTATTATTATATTTAAAACTATGTTCGTACTTCGCTTAAGGTGGCGACGCAAACGTAAAGCGGTTCCAACACCCAACACGCAATATATAAAAATTGTACACTGCTCATATTTGGCGGGAAATGGAGAATGGAGTGTCTGGACACTAGGTTCTCTCTGAGTATCCTGCCATATGCGGAGGAAGCCTGAAACAAATACATACGCGAAAATTACCGGTTGCTGAATTTTGGTATACAATATAAAAATAATAAATATTTATCGCTCGTTCTAAATTATGTTAAACGCACAAATCATAAATACAAATAAAACAATGTACTAATAATACATTCTTTGTTCTCGTCGCTTTTTACACTTATGTATTACTAGCTAGTAGTAGTAATATTTCGTTGAAACACGGAAGTTGGAGTGAGATTTTTTTATTAATTTATTTCAGTGTGAACACTTGCTAGTCGAGGACGGCGGAACAATTAATTTATAATAGCATTTAAAAATTAAGATTTTAACGAAAAAAGAAAACCGACTACAAATAAAATGCACTAAAAAGTAAAATTACAAATAACTCAAAAACTACTCATCAGATGATAACTTAAATGGTGGTCCCATTTAAGTCATCATAAGCACTAGCCATATAAAAAAATGAATCACTAAAACTGGTTCATCCAGTTAAAGTTATGAGTTACACATAAAAATACAGTGGAATTAAGAAGCTCCTTTTTTGGAAGTCGATTAAGAGCCCATTGCTATTATAATAGCTCTAGCAACCTAATACAGTAGTATGAATTTATAATCATATGTTTTCAAAAGTTTTAAAGGTGATGTATAAATAGGCAGGCCGTTGATCCGCGACCGACCTTCTCGGAACCTTCACGATGCGATCAAAACATGCTTATATTTGATTGTAAGGCGCACAAATTAGTACGCATTCTAATGCTACTCCAGTTTGATATTTTTTTGCGCATAGTGCGGAAAATGTGCAGCTCAAATTGTATTTGAGTTTGCAAAAAATAAAGTCATGACAGGTGTGAGCTAAACAAAAGGTCACCAAAAAATATGTTGGGTATAAAACATACATACATACATAGCTTCACACTGTATTCCGCATATAGCAGGGTAGTCAGAGGGAACCTTGTGTTAAGACACTCCGTTCCCCATCAAAACAGCAAATAAAAACAAGCTCTGACATCTAAAACCTTCTAAAAAAGAAGGTCATGACCAAAAGTCGTTAGTGAAATTACTAAATACCTTCACATCCCATACCGGCCTTCTTAAATATACCGGCTTCTCTAAAAAAAACCGCCTTCCCTACATATATATCGGCTTGTCTAAATTTACTGGTTTGCCTATTTAAAATTTTCACCACTCGCCACTCGTGTCCACTCCGCTTTCTATTTTTTGTCTTTTCAGAGCATGGAAAGGAAAATGACTTAAATACAATCTTTCCCCCAAGTGAGCATCGAACCCAAAACCAATCGCGTTTACAATCTGCTGCGCCATAACGATATCTTCTAATACTACTTGTTGTTCAAAGCAACCTGTTATCTAATCAGGCCCACTTCTGCCTTCCACGTGGCTGTGATTACTTTGTGGTCACTTGATAAGGCTTCAGCGCATCTTGCGATTAAACTAATTAATAATGATTAATTATTGTCGCACTTTCAATTTCCAATACACTCAGAATTAAGTTAAGTATGCACATTTCAATGAATAACAAATTAAAACAAAGTGTCCCCACAGACGCGGTTGCAACACGTTACCTAGCAACGTATATGTCACCTTATATAAACATGGATGGCAAACGCATGGTCGTGTGTGTAACATTTATTTTATTAATTTAATATATTTTTCATGCATTATTTAAAAAAGATATTATCATTCTGCAAACCTTCGCTACATAAACTGAAAGTGTATTAAGTGTCATGCTCCTTCATTCGCGTCATTTTTATAATAAGGGGTACAAAGTTTTTGCTTCTATATATAGATTTCCTGTTCAACGTAAACACTGTGATGTAATAATGGCAACCACAAACGGAAATATACACAAAACCAATAAATATAATAATTCGTCTATAACTCTATCAGCACGTCTATAAATGATCGTGGCGCAGTGGCCCAAGCGTGCGACTGTAAACGCGACAGCGATTGTAAGTTCGATTCCCACTTCAAGAAATAAAAATATTAAATAATATTTGGTATTTTCATTTCCTCGCTCTAGTAACAAGGCAAAGCGCGGCGTTGAGTTCCGCCACTTAGCATACAATGCCTAAATTCGGCGGAAAGTGGAGAACGGAGTGTCTTAATACTAGGTTCTCTGGTTCCCTCTGTTTACCCTTCTATATACGGGATACAGCGTGAAATTAATAAAATAGACAAATAAATACATTATCGATGAGTACAAGTGCAAAAGTACATCTTTATAAGCCATTTAAAGATTAATTAGTTTATATATGTCATTATTTAAAGGATTCATTATTGTTATTTTCTCATTACCCAAAGTGTTCATTTTTTAAAGGTGAAAGGTCCTTTCTACTTCGAATAATGATAAAATTACAACCTTATGAATTGTTAAATGTCTTTCTTGCAAAGTAGTGTACGTAGGATCCGTTATAGTGTGTATTATAGCATATATTGTTACTGTAGCGGACGACGGAAAGGAAAATAATAATAGTTAAGTTTATTGTTCTTAGAATTGTATAGACTATTGTTCTTAGAATTGTATAGACTAATGTTCTTAGAATTATATAGACTATTGTTCTTAGAATTGTATAGACTAATGTTCTTAGAATTGTATAGACTATTGTACTTAGAATTGTATAGAGTAATAAAAATTAAGAAAGTGTATTGTCACCTCCCTGCGTACAATGCTTGTTTACGAACGCGAGCGAGTTCAGGCTCTCGCTCAGGCATAGGCTATCGCGTGTACGTAGGGAGGAATAAAAAGAGGCACATTTGCCGGTAGCGACACATTCGTTCGGGATACGTGACACAGTGAAGACCTCAGAAGAAATTGAAACAATTTGAAGAAATACAGTCCATTGAAGATACTGGGAAGTGGAGTTTTATTCCGAAATCACAAAGACCTCCACAACAGTTACAATGTCCCACACAATGTATAAAACGCCAGTAGCAATCATAAAGAGCCCGGTTCGACCGCACTTGCCAATTTTTCCTAGGTGTAATTTTTCAATAATAAATTATTTTAAAAACAGTATAAGAGGCGATCTATTTCTTCCTAACGACGTATATTTGGCAACATCAAGGAAGAGTATTTTTAATGTAATACATTTCTTATGCGCGGTTTTTTCCAATCTCATATATTGTGTGCAGTGGACGGAGTTAAAATTATTTTGTTGGTATTTGATATTATTTATATATCTAATACTAGCTTCTGCTCGCGGCTTTGCTCGTATGACGTGTTAATAAAAAATAAAATTTATAAACTGTTGATTTTATGTTATTCTGATATGCTGCATAAGCTATGTTATTGTAGAGTTTCATCTAGCACAGTTCAGTAGTTTTTACGTGAAAGAATAACAACCATACATATAACTACACGAATTTTCATATTCCATTATATTAATACGATTACTATACATGTGAAGAGATTGTGATTGTGAACAAATGTTTGTTATTCTTTAACACAAAAACTATTGAACAGATGTAGATGAAACTTTACAGTAATATAGAATAATATACATCAGAATTACACATAGATTTCAATTTATAAATATTTTATATAATGCCATATAAAGAATGCAATCGCAGACCTAGGAATAATTAACGTATTTTAATACAAGATTTTTAAGAAATGGCATGTAACAAAATAAAAAGTATCGAACTGGACTTTCTTATTCAACCTTCAAGGACATTAAGTCTTATACTACTCGTACAGTCAAGTAAACTATTAAATTTTTGCATTTTACACTTTAAAAAAGTATACAGACAAGCTTTTTTTACTACTGTAGTAAAAGAGAATTTAGTCTCAAGACACTCCGTTTTCTCCTTTCCATCATTAAGTGCGTATTAAGTGGCAAAACCTAATACCATAATTCCTCTTACTTTTTAATTTAAATATGATTATTTCTTCCAGTAGGAATCGAACCCACAACCAATCGTGATTACAATCACACGTCATCCCCTCAATGGCCTCCATAAATTATAAAATAGGAATAAAATATTTACTACTAAAAAATACCACAAGATCAGGTACAACAAAATCTACCTATATCTACCGAGCTTGTCGAATTCCTAAACCGTTACGATATAATTGGGCTCAATCGGTTTCGATCGCTTCAAAAGATTTATATTTATACTTTATTTATTACTACCTGTGTCCTGCGACTTTGTTTGCGTAGACTGTGAAACCTAAAATCCCGGTATTTCCAGTTTTCGTAAGAATTTCTAAAAATCTCTTGGAAAGAACAAAGCAAAGGAGCATTTGGATCACCTGATGGTAAGTGATCACCGCTGCCTACGGCCCCGTGTAACACCAACGGAGGCAAGGCGTTGCTGGCCTTTGAGGTAGGAGTAGACGCGTTTTTTAAAGGTACCCATGTCGTATAGACCTGGAAACGCTGCCGCAGGTAGGCCATTCCACAGTTTAGAGGCACGCGAAAGGAAATTTCTACGAAACCTCTTAGTGTTTTCCTACACTCCCCAGGGAGCCTACATGACAAATTTCAGCCTTCTATAACCAGTTTCTGTACGTTATCTCTCAGTCACTTAGCAACGCAAGCGTGTTACATATATGATTAATGTTAACATTTCCTCCAAGCATGTTGCTATGCGAGTATGCAAGTTTTACATACCCGTTCTGTACTTAAATTAAATATGTACCTACCATACCGTACCTACATATACGTTGTCACGTGCGTGTGGGCTTGTAAATTTATAACATAAAAAACATACATTAAGAAGTTAATAATTAAGATTGTGGCAAAAAAAATCGATTTCAATAAATAACTCAAGAACTACTAATTAGATTTAATGAAATTTAAATAGGACCACATCAGAAGCACTAGCTATCTTATAACAAAATAATCATCAAAATTGGTTTACCCAATAAAAAAATATACGGTAACGCACAAAATAATGCAGTGAAATTAACAACCTCCTTTTTCAGAAGTCACTTACAAACTCATGATAAGCGATTCAATTAGAATCATTGCGCTCAATTCTCTATCGAAAATATATCAATATGTAAAAATTACATTTTGTTATCTCTACATACAATTTCCCCACTAACAACGGGAAAATTTAATCGGGAAATTTAACCGGTAAATTACAAATCAGTTTTAAAGTCAAATATTTTTAGGTTCACGGTTAACTAATCAGTTAGAACCTAGTGTCAAAACACTCCGTTCTCCTCATTTCACCCGAATTCGAGATATTACGTGTTGAGTGACGAAACTAAGCACCGCTCTTTGTTCTGCCAGAGTGGGGAGATAAAAATAATTTAAGCGAAATCATGCCTGTCAGCCTGTATGCATACATAACGCCTGTCGTGGCGCAGAGACACAAGCGTGCGACTGTGAACGCGACAGGTTGTGGGTTCGATTCCCACTTCAGGAAATGTAAGAATTTTGTATTTTCATTTCCTAGGTTTGGTAACAAGGCAAAGCGCGGCGTTGAGTTACTCAGCACGCAATGCCCTGATTCGACGGAAAGTGGAGTGTCTTAACACTAGGTTCTCAGGTTCTCTCTGCCTACTCTTCTATGTGCGGGAGTGTTAAGCTATATAAAAAAAACAAATACAATCATTTTTCAAGAGGGGATCGAACTTACGACCATTCGCTTTTATAGTTAGTCGCTGTCCCACTGCACTATGGTCAGACACTATGGTCTTTATTATATTATTTATTACAATGTCATGAAGTTACTAGAATGCGATGTTGTAAGCGTAATCTACTAAACTTAGATATTAATCAATACCGCGTACAAGACTTCCCCGATATCTTAAGAAAAATAACCAATGTTTATCTTCAACTCGCACGTTGTTGCTAGTTGTAAACAACAGTATTATAATATTAAGAAAAACTTTATGTATTACTTTAAGGGGCAGTGTAGATAGAAAGAACCTGGTGCCAAGAATCCTCTTTCTATCCGAATTCGAAACATAACGTGTTGAGTGGCGGAACTTAACGCCTCTCTTTGCCAGAGAGGGAAAATGAAATTTAAATATAATCATTTTCTCGGTTGGCAATCGAACGCACAACCCATCGTATTTATACACCCTGTTCCACTGCACCTAGAGGTGGCCTCACTGTATTTTATTAAAAGAAACTCTTTAACAGTCTATAGATTCAGTAGCAAGGTGAGCTCAGAACATTGTCTGATATGACATAAGTGTAAATGAAAAAAATGCGTCCATGAATGCTAGTCTAACATTTTTAACCATATTATATCATTCTCTCGTCAATGCAATCCTATATTAATATAATCCATTAATGTTTCTATCCTTATTGTGACGCATTTTCATTTTGTATTTCAAAATAAATACAATTGTAATGTCGTTTTATTTCAGAAACAAATTACCAGAAACTTAGTTAACCAAACACGAAATATGGCAGAAATATAAAATATTTATAATGTTTAATATTTAGTATTTCCATTTCCCTCGTTCTGGTAACAAGGCAAAGCGCGGCTTGAGTTCCGCCACTCAGCACGCAATGCCTCAATTCGGCGGAAACAGTAATGTTAAAACGAAATCGGAGTGTCTTAACACTAGATTCTCTGGCTCCCTCTGCGTACAGCGTGAAACTAAAAAACAAAGCAGAAAATATATAACGAAGTGACTGACCACTAGTTCCTTCTTTAGATAATTAACTTAGCGCATGACGTGGAGATGCATAAAGATAGATAAGCTATTGCTTATCTATCTTTATGCAAATAAGAAATAAACCATTTATCTTGTTATTGAGTAAATACAACGAGGTCAAAGTGTTACTAATAATATTATATTATGTACTCGTACGTACACTTACGCATGTACTAAATTACATGTTTACTTTAAAAGTGTTAATTTAATAGCATTGTTTGTTTTAGTCATTATTTTTTATAAATATTTCCAACATCTCGTAATATTAAAGGCTTTTAATGAATCGGTTATAAAACCAATTTAAATGTAAGTAAGGGACACTTTGAACGCGATTTTGACCTACTTTGTAATGTCGGATTAATTTTCATTTCGACTTACTTCTTAAGGACCGATAACAATGCAATATATGAAACAACAATAGGCTATTATAAGAAATTCATTTAAAAATTAAAAATAAATATATAATTTAAAAGTGCATGTTGTCAATAAATTATTTAAAAAGCACCCCACGCTTTATTATTATTTACTTTTTAGTTATTTTTTCCCAAAAACGTGTGCTTTTTGTTTTTTTGTATTAAACTATTTATTTTTTGTATTTTAACAGATTGAGAATTCGATTCCCACGGCAGGAAACGAAAATATTAAATAATATTAGTACTTTCATTTCCTCGATTTGGTAAGAGGCGGCGTTGACTTCCGCCACTCAGCACACAACGCCTCAATTCGGCTCGAAAAAAAGAATCGGAAATGAATAAATAACGAAGTATCTTAACACTAGGTTCTCTGCTGCCCTTTGACTACCCCGCTAAGTGTGCGATACAGCGTAAAGTTAAAAACAAACTATTATTTATTATAATTTCCCTTGATTTAGCTCTAAAACATAATTCACTAAAGATATTTAAATCCTAAGAGTCATACATATATATTTTTGCTGATTTTTTATCTAACTAGTTTAATGTTATGTTAAGTATTTTGACACTACGTTCATTCTAACTATCCTGCTATACAGGATAAAGCATAAAGATGCTTTTTTATATATTATATTTAATGTTAGTAATCCATCCATCCATATATCTATATGGATATCTTTCTATCCATAACGTCCTGAGCTCGTAAATTTTAATTTCACATGTTATTTCATACATATGTATGTATGTTACATATATGGTTTACCAACACGACCTCGGCATTTATTGTGTTATGCGTATTTTTGGCATTTTTTCCAGATCACTTTTACTTTAAAGTGACGTCACTATGAGACACCGTACAGTATAAATATAATATGTTAATTAGTAGACAGTAAAGTTATTTTATTCGAATAAATTTTAATTTTAACCGACTTTAAACAACAGGAGGTTATTAATTTAACTGTGTTTTTTGTGTGTTACCGGGTAACTTTTTTCTGGGTGAACCAATTTTGATAATTATTTTTTTATGCGATAGCTAGCTTTTGGTGTAGTTCCATTTACATTTTGTTAAGATTTGACGAGTAGTTCTCGAGTTATTCGTAATTATTATATTTTTTAGAGAATTTTGTTTGAAGTCAGTTTCCTTTTTTTTAATTTTTAATTATGATTATAACATTACATAGACTCACGCTGTATGCCGCATATAGCAGGGTAGGCAGAGGAAGCCTAAGAACCCAGTGTTTAGAGACTCCGTTCCCTACTTTCCGCAGAATTGAGGCATTGCGTGCCGAGTGGCGGGCGGAACTCAACGCCGCGCTTTTCCTTGTTACCAAACCCAAGAATTGAAAAATTCCATTTCCTGGAGTGGAAATCGAACCCACAACCTGTTGCGCTTACAGTCGCACGCTTGTGCCTCTGCGCCACGACAGGCACTGACTATAACAAATGTTATTATTTTGAGTGCCTAAGTCATAACAGGACACAACATCACAACATAATAGGATAAAGCGTGAAGCTGCTTACTGTGTTACTAAGGACAAATACTCGCTTAAGCACTATTTTTAATTTGGAACAACATAGTTGTTCATTCAAAAAAAATTATAGAAGACATTAGGAGAAAGGAAATTAACCTGCTGTCGTGAGTGATTTCACAAAAATAATGGAAAGAGATAATTAAATATTTTTCTTTTCATTTATATAACCCCATTGCATACATAGCTTCATGCAGTATCCCGCATATTGCTATAGCAGGGTAGGCAGAGAGAACCTGGTGTTAAGACTCTCTCGTTTTTTTTTATGGATAGCAAGTGGTTACCTTCGCCCATGAAAATCTACACCACCAGAGATGTTGTAGACGCGTTGCCAACCTAGAGGATACAGATGGAATGGGAGGATAATATAGTAGTCCGCTATCGGAAACACCACATTTTGGGAAAAGAATGGGTGGGAAAGGGAAAAACCTGGCTAACATGCCATCGAACCGGAACACATCATAAGATATTTGGCATGTCAAAGACGAAATCTTTGACATGATAGTGTTGTTCCCCACTTTCCGTCGAATTGAGGCATTGCGTGCTAAGTGGCGGATCTTAACCCCATTGATATGTAAAATATAGATAGCCTTAGCAACGTGTTACATACCACTTTATATAAAAGTCTATGTCGAACATATTACAGTCATGTGAATACACAATATTTATTTTATTAATTTAATGTATTTCTGATATATTATTATTAAAAATGTTGGTTTTCTATCATTCTTCTCCATGTACTCTGTAAGTATGCCAATTTTCAAACTCTTATGTATATTTCATAAAAAGGGATTCAAATATGCATAGTTCATAAAAAGGGATTCAAAGTTTTTCCTTCACGTAATATAATAATAGGTTAAAACCTTATAACGAAATGAAGTTATTAAGCAACTTCATGCAGCAGAGCAGAGAGTAGGTCCTGACAGAGTAGCTTGACGCTGGGTCAGAGAGAACCTAGTGTCTAGACTCTCCGTTTGCCGCATTCCGCCCGAATTCGATACATTGTGTGTTAAACTGTTGTTATTATTTCTAATTAATAATCGTGCATAAAGTAACAAAAGTGTCAATAATTTTCCTCCAGACGCCACGAGTACCTAGACCTACACTTGTGCAATACATTCGCGTACATGTTTCTTAGAAGTCGTTTTCCCGTTCTCTAATGCCATCATGTGTGTTAGGCTAAGTTACTTTTAGTAATAGTCTTTAATATCTATTACTAAATATAAACAATCGTTGTATTTTGACGCACATACAGCAGTTCATTCTTTTTCTTTTTTTTTCCTATTTTTAACTTTACGCTGTATCCCATATGAGCATAGACCGAGGGAATCGCAGAGCACAGTGTTAAAACACTCCGTTCTCTTTAAACATTTTCGTTGGCCAATATCCGCCGAATTGAGGCATTGTGTTGAGTGGCGGAACTCAACGCCGCGCTTTGCCTTGTTACCAAACCCAGAAATTCCATTTCCTGGAGTGGGAATCGAACCCACAACCTGTCGCGCTTACAGTCTTACGCTTGTGCCTCTGCGCCACGACAGGCGTTTATGGACTATGGCTTCATTTATTATATAGGAGTACAAATAAGTCCGTCCCGTTTTATTGTAGATGGCGCGGCACGGAGTTTCGGTTAGGTTTCGCAGATGATAACTGGCTAAAAAAATAGTTTGGACATTCAAGAACACCATAACCTATTAATATTACTGATTTTATATTGGTAAAATATAATTTTTATAAGTTGAAAATGTCAAAATTTGAGCCAAGTAAGCGTCATTTGCGGGAAATATTACTTCACTTATTTAATTTAAGGAAATTTGCTGCTGGGGCGCAAAAATTGCTCGTAGAAGCATATGGTGAGGGTGTTTTGAGTGAGAGAACGTGTCGAGAGTGGTTTCAAAAGTATAAAAACGGTGATTTCGACGTAGAAGACAAAGATCGCAGTGGAAGGCCAAAAATCTACGAGGATGCAGAATTGGAGGAATTATTGGAGGAAGATTCATCTCAAACACAGAAAGAACTTGCTCTAACATTAGAAGTCACTCAGCAAGCAGTCTCACATCGTTTAAAATCATTAGGAATGATTCATAAACAAGGAAATTGGGTTCCGTACGAATTAAAGCCGAGAGATATTGAACGCCGACTATGCTTAAGTGAAATGCTGCTAGCTAGACATAAAAAAAAGGATTTTTTTACATCGTATCATAAGTGGTGATGGTCCAAAAAGAAGAAAATCATGGGGATTACCTGGTCACGCGTCAACATCAACAGCAAAACCGAATATTTACGGAAAAAAACTTATGCTGTGTATTTGGTCGGATCAGCTAGGTGTTGTGTATTATGACTTGCTTAATCCGAGCGAAACAATTACTAGAGCCCTCTATCGAACACAATTGATGAGATTGAGCCGACCTCTGAAGGAAAAACGCCCTCAATACTACTCTAGACACGAAAAAATTATTCTTCTGCATGACAATGCTCGTCCACATGTTGCAGCTCCCGTGAAAAAGTACTTGGAAACACTTGATTGGGAAGTGTTACCCCACCCGCCGTATTCACCAGACATTGCACCGTCCGATTATCACCTGTTCCGGTCCATAAGTCTGGATATGCATATACTTATTACAATTATTATATAATAGAAAAATCCCATATCGCTAGAAGCAGTGCGCTTATGATCGTCATCAGATACTAATATTTCCTAGAAATAAGTGATGTAAACTCTGTTAGTTATTCCACTAAGTAATAAAACGGATGAATTATTTATCTTCAATTGTGTGAAGGAAAATCAATACATTGCCCCTTAATATATGTTACTTATTGTAAATAATTTGCTATAAAATAACTACTGTTGTTACAAAACCACGATGAGAACGGTGTGTTTTAACACTAGGTTCTCTTTGAATACTCTTCTGCCGAATGAATAATCATACTACCGATTGATAATTCATAGTAAAAATAGAATCCTCAAATAACCCTGTGTGATGTTTCTATTAACACTTATACCGTTATTTATAAGCAGGGGCGGCTTAACCTATAGTGCAGGGTGTACACCGAGGCGTCTTTTGTTGGTGGAGAGGACTTCCGCTGGGTTTTAGTGGGTAGTATCGGGTTTTCATTTCCGACGAGCCCCACAGTATCATCAGGTAGGCCAGGTCTGCCTTACGTACGGATGGTCTGCGTAAAATGCATTTCCCAGCGATAAAAAACAAGAAAAAAGGGTGTGCAATGTACACGGGCGCCGTCGTTTTAGGGGGCGCCGCGACGCTGCTCATTTGTTTTATAGTAAAATTACATATCACACTGTGTATAAGTAGTCAGAAAATGGAAAACAGAATAATATGCCACTGGATCCTCCACTCGTAGCTCAGTACATGTGCAAGGTGCGTGAAGACTAAACATGACAAACGTACATAAATTAAATAATTCGACTTTAAGAAACGATTGCCGCACAATTTATATATTCTGGTCGTGTTCCAACGCGACACCTACATATTTCATTTTGTAGTCCACTTCTTTTTGTTTACGAACTGATTATGCAAATGCATGCAAGGTCGAACAGACACTTCAATGTTTTTTTAGATAATAATGTGAATAACGCTATAATATTTTCATTATGATAGCTTGTCGTCATTGTTTTTCTCAGGTGGTAGACCTGAGGCAGTAACGTTAGTGAGCCGGTGGGATATTATATGGCTTAAAGAATTAAGCATTTAATTACTTATGTGATAAGACAAAGGGCGGCGTAGAGTTCGGCCACTCATCATGCAATATCTCGACGTATGACGAGAAGTGAAGAACGAAGTGTCTTAACACTAGATTACCTCAGACTATCCATGCTATGCGGGAAAAGCTTCATACTTATTTTTGCATACATTTGCCATTATTTTCGTCATTCTATGTTTCTTGCGTTTCCCCTTTTATAAATTCAACAAACTAAAATCACAATTCATAGAATAATATGAATAACAATATGTTTAATTAATTACAATTTATAATATTTTCGTATTTTACATATTCAAGATATATCTAATAAAGTAAGTTTCAAAATGTTATTACGTCCTTGCTTTTTGTATGTATGTAAGTATAGATATATTTTTGTAATATATTCGTGTTGTAATGAACGTAATTTATATTATTTGCATACCGGACATGACTGACGTGTCGTTTATATCTAACATTCTAAAAATAATACTTTAATTTGATTTTTATGTGCATACAATTTACAAATATTGAGAACATAGTTGAACAGCGCTTGTAAGTTAGTTGTAGGTTTATTATGAAAAAATTAAGCATATAGTACACCGAAATCGATTTACGTATTCAGTTCCACCACTCAATACGTAAATCGATTTCGGTGTAGAACGGAGTGTCTTGACACTCACTAGATTCTCTCCGACTATACTGCTATGGAGAAAAGAGCTTGAAGATGTATATAGGTACAAAAAAAATATTAAATTAACATAATCAGCGCGCACATTACTCTTTCACTACGTAATTGATATTTGGTTAATGACTATATCTGGCCTCTTGCAGGCTCCAGCCGTTGGGCTTCCCTAAACACTGAGGTGTTCCCATGGCCTCGGTTAGTGGCGGTCGGGGAGGAGCACCGTGAAGTTTTAGTGGATATACGGACTGCCTACATCTGCCGGTTAGCACCTCCACATAACCTATCCGAGTCCCTAATTTGGCGGGTATCCGTAACGGATTCCCTCAAGTTTAAAACAAATTGTATATATAATATGTGAATAAGCAATAACAACTACGGAAAAATTTTAATTGAAGTTTACAAATAAAAACTGGTTAAATCAATAATAATAATTAAATACGCTTATATAATAGTTTAAGTATATTTGATTATCATTACAATTTTTTTATTTATGCGTATCTCTCGATTATACTAAATTACTGAATTAAATTGTAAAATATGTATACAGTGAACGAATATTACGTATTTACTGGAAATTTTGTGACTTAATAACTGTCTTCAAAAATTTCTGTTCTCAATTCGACTGTTTCTTTATATGTGTTACCGCATAACTTTTTACTGGGTGAACTAATTTTGATGATTATTTTTTTATATGATAGCTGGTGTTTCTGATGTGGTCCTATTTAAATTCACTTAAGACATGATGCGTATTTTTTGAGTTATTCCTAATGATTATAATTTTTAGTGCATTTTAATTAAAATGGGATTTCTTCCTTTTTTGTTGAAATCTTGATTATGATAGCTAAAGTTTATTGAAGAGAACAAAGAAGTTAACTAAATGTAACAAAAAAGCGACACCAAAAAGAGACAAACACATAAGTTTGTAGGAAAGAGTAAGGTAGTAAAATCTTTTTGTAGTATTTGCTAGTACACGTAATAGAATATTAAGTAGAAGTTGAAAAGGATAAAATATAAAATAAATACATAATCATAATAAAATGTATTATGTAAACTGCACACACCTTTTTTACCGCCTTTATCCTGTAGCGCAGGAAAGTCCGAGAGAATCTAGTGTCAAGACACTACGTTTTTCACTTTCAGAAAATGAGATCCGCCACCCAACACGCAATGGTGGCGGAACTTAACGCCACTCTTTGTGTTACCAGAGAGGAGAAATGGAAATAAATTAAATATTTTTTTAATAGTAATATCTATATTTCTCAACATAATGTAAATACAATAATACAGGTTTATTTAGGCACATATAATTTCAAATTTACAAATGTGTGAGACTGACGCTTGTACTTAGCTCAGAGCCTGTGTTATTTATTAGTCGCCAGCTTCTCACTCGCGGAGATAGAGAGGGCTTCAAATAGGTATGCGCCCGTACTAAATTATATTCTGAGGTCATAATCTGAAATATATAATAATTGTTCTCTGTAGTAAGAATCGAAGACGGATCTTTCCTAGTAGTAACCAGTGCCACATAAGGCTGGTGGAAACAGTAAAGCCGCATATTCTCACTAATTAGGTACGAAGTAGAACAGCTTTCTATCCGTTGCGGTCGCCAGTGGTGGCGCGCGGCGGTCGCTTTGTGTTCACAAGCATGCAAGGCGCCACTAAGTAATGTCACGTTTATAGTATTGTCTAGATCAGTGTTTCCCAACGTGGGACCCACATACTACCGGGGGAATATTTGTAGAATATTTAATATGAAAGGAGCATGGCATGGTTTTGTGAGGAAACAAAAATCAAATAGCCTTATTCAGCCAAATCACAAATGTGCAAGAAAACTGTTGCTGCCGTTTCAATCTTCATATTTCATTCTAAATGTGGATTTAGTTCTGTAACTTTAGTTTGGTAAAAAACAAATTAGCTGGTTATAACACAACGTTAAGATTTGAGACTGAAGCTAACATTTTTTTGTAGCTTTAAGCACATAACAAGGTAGGCAAGGGGAACTTCGTATAATATAAAAATTATATAATTTCGTTCGTTCTTTCGTTCTTTAGTTTCGTATTTAGGGCACGTCTTTAGACATGACCGATACGAACTGTTACAACTGATAAGGGATAAAGATGAAGGATGGGAAAAGTTGCTGGAAGAAGGAGAATCGGCCGCAGAAAAAAGTCATGGCCTAGGAACATCCGCGAATGGACGGGAATCAAAAGCGCTGTAGAGCTATTCCATGCTGCCAGGAATAGGACTGAATGTGCGAAGCTGACTGCCAACCTTCACTAGTTGGAGAGGCACTAAAAGAAGAAGAAGAAGAAGGGGAACTTGAGAACCTAGTATTAAGACACAGAGTTTCTCTTAAGATTTTCGTTTTTCACTTTCCACCGAATTGATGCATAGCGTGCTGAGTGGCGGAACTCAACTCAATTACTTTGTTACCAGAGCGAGGAAATGAATTTTAATACTAAAAGTTATATATGTTACATAAGATGGTATAAGAATTGTAGAAAAGCTAAGGTGAGACATGGCACATAAAGGTTGGGAGACACTGACAAGGTGTCCTTATGTGTACCTAGTATTTAATTATTTATGATTGTCATGTAAGGTCCTGTTGTAGAAAATTCAGACGTTAAGGAAAATAATGATGGCTAGCTGTATTCTCTCTATTTTTATATGTATGTATTCATAAAAAGAATATTACATCGTATGAATTCTAATAGCACATTTAGTTATTTTAACAATTTCTATAACTAAAATATTTTTTTAACTTCACAATTTATCCCATTCAACTAGGCAGCGATGAAGATATACCGTTCTCTGCTTACCAACATAATTTGAGACATTCTGTGTTGAGTGATGGAACTCAACGCCGTGTTTTCTCTTACCGGAGCGATTAGTTTTATGTAAAACATTTTTTTTCTAGCTTCACGCTGTATCCCGCATATAGCAGGATATGCAGAGGAGATCTGAGAACCTAGTGTTAAGACACTCCGTTCTCTTTCACCAATTCCGATCTCCATTTTAAGCCAGATTGTGGCATTGCGTGCTGAGTGGCGGAACTGAACGCCACGCTTTGCCATGTTAGCAGACGTAAAACAAAACATACAACAACGTTTATGTAAAACATGTTAAAGTTTTATTAAGTACACATCTAGACAGACCCTACGGACGTGGACGAGGTGTTGTTTACTAAAGATCAGGAGTGAACGAGCCATTTGACTTGCGCATTTACATATTAATGTGCTATTGGAAAACAGGAGACGAGTTCATTAATATTCTAATTAATCACATACAACCTTTTTGGTTGACAAAACAAATAAATAAATAAGCTTCAAAAGAGCTCGTAAAACGACAAAAATATTATTCATTAATAATTTTGTTTTTTTGAACACTTTACAGTAGTCCGTGGTCACAGGTAGACTGAGAAAATTATTTTTATTACGTAAGCATTATATGTATACTACCTCGAATCATTTGGTATTTCATCTTCTGATCCTTGAACTCAAGTTGTGAACAATATTTTAATAGATGATGATATTAATATGATTGATAAACAATAGTATGAATTGTAAATAAAAAATGAATTAGTTTAGTGTCATATAAGTGCAGATAGGAACGCCGCGTATTTAGCGAGACCTGACACTACTTGGTACCAACCTAGTTACCTACTTACAAGTTTTTAAACAGTACAAATACATACTATCATGTAGATTTTGTAATAATTTGGATGCATTCACATGTCGGAGCTTCAGTCTCTACTTAGCTAAATTTGAAAATATGCTACGAACTCCGCCTAGAAATGAACTTATATATATTTTTACTGATAGATGAGACGATGGAAGATTTCGCTTTTATACCTCTCGCTCCTACCTCTACCTCGTACAAATTAAAGCTCTTTTTATCTTGAAGTAACCCTTTTACTGGTACCCTTCCGTTTAGGGACTCGGAAGGTAATGCAGGACTCCTGGGGCCGGCAGGCATTGACTGGCCAACTTCCCACTGAAACCTTACGGAACTCTACCCCTAACTCTAGTCAGAACCGGGAAATAGTACAAATTTACACTCTACCTATTCATGGTTAGTTCGTTCGTAAGTTTGACATATAAGCTTTGAAATGATGCTCTTTAAGAATGACGTATTTCCAAATCTTATGACAACAACTTATGTTAACTTGTTCAAGCTATATGGTAATAATTAACAATGAATCACCGCGTCTCGCTACCTTGCATGTTACTTGCTTACCCAGAGGTTACACTGTAAGGAAAACCGTAACTCTATGACTTTTACATTATCAATTATCCTGAAACCATAAACTGCGAGGCGATATATAAATAATCATGTCTGTTTCCTCGTCGCAGTACTTTCATACTGAGATATATTCATATAAAGTTATAATGTACCAAATCGATTGTAATTGAGATTGTTTCTGTATTTTGCACTACTAATGAGAACTACTTAAAAGATTAAACATTTTGTATCCTAAAAATGATAAGTATATTGGAGAAAATGTTTTTTTTTGCTTCACGCTGTATACCACATATAGCAGGGTAGGCAGAGGGAGCCTGAAAACCTAGTGCTCCGTTCCCCAATTGCCGCCGAATTGAGGTATTACATGCTGAGTGGTAGAGAAAATGTTAATATTACAAAATATGATACAGACGTTCCATGTAATCATATTCTATTCTACTAGTACTATTCTACATATCGCAGGATTGGCATAAAAAGTGAATGTATCTGAAACTTTGTATAATCTGAGAAAGTTATATTGAGAACCGTTCATAATATAATAGACTTAGTTATAATAGAACAAATCTTTATGCTCTATTTAAGCAAAACTTTTGCGTTACTAACTGACAGACAGTATGCAGATGACTTTACTGCCATAATTTTGCATGTAGGCTCCTTGGGGAGTATAGGGGAGTACTAAGAGGATTGAGAAAGAGTATTGTTCGAAATTCCTATGAAAACTGGATTTTGGCTTTACAGGCCATGTAAACGATGTCGCAAGGTACAACTAGTTTTACATAATCAGATTTTTATTTTTGTCAAGTATTGTTGTAACACGTTGCGACTCGCGACCCTTGCACTGTCTCACAGACTATAGTCTATGTAAAGGTAATTTATGAAAAAATATTATTGTGTATTAAAATAACATCTTAATAACATTAGAATTATTACTATAATATAAACTTTACTGTTTTTCTGCAACGTTTTTCCACAGCTTTACCTCATTTAATAATAAATAATTGTCAACACCATAAATAGTAGAAGACAATATTTTTATATTTTATTATCTATTTACCACGTCCAAAGAATTTAAAGTAATTTATTTATTCTTTAACAGCTGTACATATTTTGGTTTTAAATATAACTAAAGTTAGGTAACGAGTTGTCTAATATTTGAACTAGGATCCAGCCTGTATTTCAGATATCAGATCCTCAACCACCGCTGCAACATAAGCATATTTATTTAACACGTACAATGCAGTTATTTATTTATTTATTTCTTCATTGATCCACCAACGTTCGTTTATATCAGTACATACAAGTAACATATTAAAAGAAAAAAAATATTAAAAAAATAGCAAGAGTGTGACGTTAAAAAAAATATTTAAAATGACTGGTATTTTGTATTTAACATTAATCGAATCTACATGAATATCTAATAGGTCACTGTACTCATTAACCAACTTGCAGAGTCTAGGAACTGGGGAGTTTGAACCAAACACAGTTTTCCGGTGTGGTGGACAGAGAGGGGTTACTTTATAACGAGGAGGCCTTGTTGCTACACGTATATTAAATTTATTTATTAATTTTGGGCAATCAATTCCACTGGTGAAAATTTTGGAGACAAAAAATAGATCCAACCACCTACTACGTTCATCTAAAGAAGTCATTCGGAAGTGTTTTAATTGCTTATTATATGAAGGCAGTTTCTTTATTTAAGTATATTATTATGCTAGTATGCTTTTAATTATGAATTTATTAACAAATTAAGTATCTTTAAATTAGCAACAAGGGTTGGAACGTTGTGTTTGGCAAGGAAGTTCTCAATACGACTCTATTTTCCTACTGGATGAACCAATTTTGTTGATTCTTTTTTTATATAATAGTTATAACTTCTGATGTGGTTCCAGTAAATTTTGTTAAAATCTGGCGAGTAGTTTTTGAGTTATTCGTAATAAAATTAAAACAAGTAATAACTTGTTAGTGCATTTAAGTAGGTTTTCTTTTTTTGTTAAAATTTGAATTATCATTTAAAAAGCATATTAAATGAATAAACATGAATATAATTAATTAATTAGATATTAATTAATAAGATAAAAGCCGCAGACCGCAGCTCTGTTATTTAAAGCTTCAATACTAGTTTTATATTTTTCATTCGAGTATAATCTCAGTGCAAATGCACCGGCAGTTTGGGCGCGACGACGTAGGCGTTAATTGCGATTATAAAAATCATAATGTATGAAGTTAACCTCTAACTATATATAAATATATAAGAGATAATATATTATAACCTGTGAAATAAAATGAAATTGAATTGAAAAATATTTTGAAGTATGTTGTTCTTCGTGTCGCCTGTCGTGGCGTAGGGGCACAAGCGTGCAACTGTAAGCGTGGCAGGTTGTGGGTTCGATTCCCACTCCAGGAAATTAAATAATATTTAGTATTTTCATTTCCTAAGTCTGGTAACAAAGCAAAGTGCGACGTTTAGTTCCGCCACTCAGCACGCTTTGCTTGCATCCGGCGGGAAGTGCGGAACAGAACGGAGTGTCTTAACACTAGGTTCTCAGGTTCCCTCTGCCTACCCTACTATATGCTGGATACAGCGTGAAGCTAAAAAAATTATAATAATGTTCTTTTTTTGAAATGACAACTTCTTTAGCAGGGTTCTGCACTTATTTTGATTAATAAAAAATATTACTCTTGCGTCAGGAGACGTTGTCCTAATCGAAAATTTGAAAGACGTTGTAATAGTTCTGAAGTGTCAAACTTTTAATGTACCTAGAGACAATGTTTACGGTTTGCCTTAGTAACGGATATGTCATTTTACATAAAGGTTAATGTCAAACCAATAATAGTGTGTGTAATATTTATTTATTAATGACAATTATTAATAAATAACGTATTTTGCACTTTTCTTCATATAAACTAACTGTGCCAAAATTGAAATATATTTTTCTTCCTTCTTTTTAATTTTGACTAGTTACGAGTCGATACGAGTTAGTTGGACGTGGCCATTGCTCGAATTGTATACTTTAGTTATTTTCACAGTATTATATCCTATGGTATACTCCTATGGGGAAAAGCAGCCGACCATGAATCAATTTTTATTTTACAAAAAAGGGCAGTCAAGGCTATATATAATTTGGGTGCTAGAGAATCTGTCAGGGAATTATTTACAGAAGTAAACATCCTTACATTTCCTTCTCAATATATTTATGAAGACATTATGTATGTTCGTGAAAATATCAATAAATTTAAAAAAATCTTAGATACTACTACCCTAAATCTACGAAATAAAAATAAATTGCAAGTACCCCGACACAGTCTATCAAGAGTCATGAACTCCTTTGAAGGAAACAGTGTTCGTTTTTATAATAAGTTCCCAGAGTCCATAATTAATCTGCCTGAGAAACGTTTCAAATTAGTTGTTAAACATTTGCTTTGCAAAAAAGTTTTATAAAATCGATCAATATTTAAATGATAAGGACTGGTAACCATTCAGCACAGGATATGCATCGCAATGTCCATTTGGGATGTCATTTATAGTCTGACATGTCTCTAATTTATTTATTTATATTTTTCCTTATTATTTTATTTAATTATTACTTGACATTGTATTTTAATAATAACTAGCTGACCCGGCGAACTTTGTTCCGCCTTAATGGCAATAAATAAGTAGATTGTGTTTTTTTTTTGGAAAAAATATAAAAAAAAATTAAATAACTACATTAATCATTCATTATTATTTCTGTATTTTATTTTTACATAGGTTGCTCTTCACTTAAGTACCTTGTGATACACGACATTTTTTGTTTTATTATCAGGCGCAAAAACAAACAACGCAGATGGTCTTCCGACCCGTGAACATGCCACGTATAATTGACCATGTGAAAAACATAAATGTTCTAGATTTAAACCACAAACTTTTAAGGATTGGCCTTGTGATTTGTTGATGGTCATGGCAAATGCAAGACGTATCGGAAATTGAAGTCTTTTAAATTCAAACGGCATATCGGTTGGGATCATCGGGATCCTCGGAATGAGAACTTCCTCACCTTTGAATTTTCCTATCATTATCGTAGCGTAAATTACATTGTTCATCAATTTACTAACCACCAAACGCGTACCGTTGCACAGTTTTGGTTGGTTTATGTTTCGAAGCATGATTACTACGGAGCCAACCTTTAGGCGTAAATTGTGCGGTGGTAAGCCAGGCACGTCCAAAGAGTTTAAAAATTCAATTGGATAGTTGGTGGCTTCATCTTCATTTGTGACGCAGTCAATAGATTTGAATGAATGCATTGTTCCAATGAACTTATTTTGAATTATGTAGTTCAGGTCATCTACATCTTTATTCTTAGCCGCTAAAATTGCTCGCTCACTCAACCATTCATTATTTTTGTAGTTAGAAATAATATTTGGAAATACATTGTTGATAAGTTCGTCTTTTGATGAGACAAAATTACAAAAATTATTTGGAAATGATATTAATCCGCTCAATTCATCGACAGGTACTTGACCATTACCGATAGTCAGCAATTGCTCCGAGAAATCTTCAGCAGATGTATCATTAAGCAATGTAACTCTCATGTTTGTTGTCAGGTGCAGTTTCTTCACATAGCGCCATAGATTTGACGATTTGAGGCAAGCGTTTATTTCATCGGCAGCCGTAGATCTTGGAATTACTGGCAGTATTTGGCGGAAATCGCCAGACAGTAAAATCATTGCTCCTCCAAAACATCTCGAGTCATTGCGTAAATCTTTTAATGTTCGGTTAAGTGCTTCTAATGCACGTTTATGCGCCATTGTGCATTCGTCCCAGATGATGATTTTCGATGCCGCTAAAACTTTGGCCATTGCTGAGTGTTTTGCAATATTACACGTTGGTTCTTCAATAGTTTGAAGATTTAACGGTAATTTGAATGCTGAATGAGCCGTACGGCATCCTTCTAACAATGTGGCTGCTATTCCAGAAGAAGCAACTGCAACCGCTATGTTGGATCTCGCCCGAACAGTTGTTAAAACTAATGACATAAGGAATGTCTTGCCAGTTCCACCAGGGGCATCTAGGAAATATAAACCACCATTTTCATCAGCGATTGCCTTCATTAAAGTATCATAAACTTCCTTTTGTTGGTTATTCAACAGGGGTACATTCCTTTGAACTACTAAATCTAATTCCTTGTGATCATATTCACGTTCCCGTTCCAATTCTCGATTAAATGCGTCATTCATTTCACGATTTGGCGCTGGCATTCCTAACCTGATTAATAAATTACCGCACATGAGGTAACACATATCTTCGATCAAGAGTAAAGCACGATTATGTATCTCTTCATTCATCTCAATATCGTGATTTCTGGAACTGACACGACTTTGATGTAAAATATCTTCTGACATACTATCCTTGTATTTGTGCCACAGGTTACATGGGTTTGATGGAAAACATGTCGAAATTATGATAGCGAATAATGTGCGTATCTGACTTGGAGATGCAGAGATAATGGCTTCAGCGATTGTCGTATCCCAATGGGTATCGTTTTCTAATAAGTTCAATTCTTCACATGCAGCACGATACGTTGGGAATATTACACCATTAACAGTTCGTAGTGTCTCAAATGAAGTTGGCCCACGCACATTTACCAGCAACAACCGCAAATAGAAACATTCATCATTCTTTGGATGAACTGTATACATACGACCAAGAGCATCAGTAGAACGCACATCTGGATACCCAGGAACCGCATCACCTTGCTTCCGTCTTTGAAAATTCTTGGATGAAGCATTCCAAGTATAATAACGTGGCATCTCCGAGTAAAGCAAAGTTCGTGCAAACTGATCGCTTTGGCAGATTGCAAAAAAACTGGTCAATGTAGTTGCTGGAGGTGTTTCAGCACGTTGCGTAGCATTCGAAGCCGTGAAATATACTCGTTGACCATTCTCCAGATGCACCGCCAAATGTATAACAGTAGGATGACGTTCGTGAATTGGAAATGCGAATATACGCCAAATCGCTTCATTACAGTTCACATAACGACCAACTTGATAGCGTGAAATTTCATCGTTGGTATTTGAGGATTGCAATCCAAAAACCGCCATATCACTGCCTTTCGTGACATATTTGCAAATATATTTTATGGATTTAACTGAATTGCAGTATTCAACGTTGCAATGTGTCTTGAACGTTTTAGAAATAAGTGGCGAATATGGAACAATCCAACTGTTGTCGACAACGAAATCCATTCTCTTCACTTTCGTTGTGACAGTTCGACCGTTGTCATCTGGTGATCGACGCCGATACAGCGGATACCCATCGTTGCCAGTGACAGTCTCCGCCGTTAATTTCCGTGGATATCGTTTAGAGCACTTTCCATCGACCATGCAAGGTGATTGGGGATTGATGGCACCACACGGTCCATGAATCATATTAGTAGTAACAACATCATGTAGGTCTGGATCGACTTCATGATCAGGAATCTCGGCACATATGATATCATCTATTTGGTCAGGCTGAATTCTTTCCACTAACCAAATAAGAATGTGCGCGTGCGGTAGGCCTCGCTTTTGCCATTCGATTGAATATATCCAGCATCGAGTATCTCCAAAGACGCGTTGTTTAACAATAAAGTTCATCAAGGACCGAATTTTTTGCCTGAATATACGTGCTGTGATGTCGTGTCTATCATTTGATGTTTGTCCGGGAAGCAGCAATTGAGTAATTTCTATCCATTTTGGATTACAGGTAAAAGTAATAAAGAGATCTGGCCGGCCGTAATGACGAACATATGTCATTGCATCTTGTGCATATTCATGCATATGACGTGGGCTACCAATGTACGTCGCCGGCAGAATAGTTAATCGACCAATATTAGCTGCATTTCCTTCAGTACTAACTGCATCACGTAAATGGATGTACTCCTCAGAACGCAGTTTGGCTTGATTCAACCTAATAAATGTTAAACGTTCCGTTTCTATTTTTACATACATGTCAACGCAATACTGCTGAAACAATCGACGAAACCGCAGCAAATACTTGTCAGCATTTTGACGAATCATCAAACGATATGCATAATAATTCATTGAGCTAACTTTCTTTGTAGTTTCTTCACCTGAAATTAAAAATTTGATAATTATCCATTTCAAAGACACATAATACAGACATTAACCATTATTAAGATACTGATACTTTACCATTCAATGGATTTATCATTTTAATATTAAAATAATATCCATCTTCTCCTTGCCAAAACATCAGTGGGTATTGCAATGCGTCATATGATCGATGAGTTTCAGATATTTGTTGCAGTTGCCCAGTATCGCGACGTGTAAGCACAATATCGCGTTTTTCCAATTGTTCACCAACAATCAGGATGGCAACTTCGTCTACAGTTGGAGCATTAAATGTGCGTTCGTGTGTTCCAGATGGTCGTTTATCTGCTTTGATGACAACTTTATAGTCATCATTTGGCATTTGCTCTAAAGCACTCTTAAACAACCTGACCAACGCATGATGTTCATGAAGCAGACACTGCAAGTCTTGAATAATTGCTCGCTTCATTCCTGCATTGATCCCTAGGCGTCGATCAAGTTGTTCTTCCATGTTGCCCATGAAATATATTTGTAAAAATTTATTCTGTGTATCTTCGAAAGGTAGTAATGATCCAATTCGATGGTGAATCTGTCCTTGTATCTACAAAATAAAAACCAGACAGTATTAACTGGGTTATAAACACTTTTTCTGTGGGAGAGTAGAGTTCAGTATTAGCAAATATAATACATACCAATAGATAAAGTAAGTTATTCTTTAACTACATTCTATGTAAGTACAAAAATAAATACCTTAAATGTCGGATTAAATCCTCCTTCTTCGATAATGTCTGCCCCAAATGACGTCATTTGGAAACAACTATTGTATTTTCGAGTATTTGCAAGAAAGTGGCGTGATTCTCGTGTTTCGCCACAAAGCAATGAATACAATGGCTCATGTGGCGGAGTCAACACTGGCAATTTCACTTTACCATTAAGGCAGCATAATCCAGGCGTTTCTCCGGAAAACTTTAATGCACTACAATACTCGCAAACAACGTCCATTTGCCCAATGCAAACGCTAGGATGCAAGCTGTAATCATTGCTGCAATCGTATCGAAACGCTGCTCGATTCAAATCAGCTAAATATCTTGTTCTGCGTCGCAAATTATCTATTTGTTGCCTTCTGTTGTTCGCTCGACGATTCTGCATTGCCAACCGAGCTGTTTCACGGGCTGCTTCACTTTGCTCTCGTGATTGAGAAGCACGAAGTCGAGCCATACTATCGCGGCGCTGTTCACGTGCAATTTCTTGTTCTTCTTCAGTCCTTTCATTTGCAGTATTTTGTATTCTTCTTGCATTACGGCTTTGTCGGGAAAGATTCGATCGTCTTGGTCGCGGCATTATTAATTAACATTCACTTCACTTCAATCCACTTGTTAATTATTTATTTAATAGAAATAGTTTTAATATTGATTTCTTACAAATATCAAATTGTCATCCATACGTCAATACATAGCTGTCATTTTACGTCAATTACATAGCTGTCATTTGCGTTTTGTTATTCCAAGTCTGATTCTTTTTTGTTATACCACGTTTTATAGTGACTGACGTTTCATGTCAAGTCACACGGGATCGCTGTCGAACGGGATAAAAAGTATCCTGTGTCCATCTCCTGGCTCTAAGCTACCTCCCTACCAATTTTCAGCCGAATCTGTTCTGCCATTCTTGAGTTATAAGTGGTGTAACTAACACGACTTTCTTTTATATATATAAAGATATAATTGACATTTTATTTTAAATTTAATAATTATTTTTCTCATTTGTTAACAAATCGTTAAAAAGAGCAACTACTGAGTTTCTTTCCCGTTCTTCTCAGTAGAATCTGCATCCTGAACGGTTGTAATGATTGACTATTTAAAAGTGCTTTTATAGGCCTATTTGAATAAAAATATTTGACTTTGACTTTAATCCACATAGCAAGTTAAAAAAAGATACTCTAGTGTTATCATAACACTCCGTTTGCTACTTTCCTTCTGAATTAGAGATTATATTATTGTATATTAAGTTGCGGAATTCATCGCCGCGTTTTATCTTAAAAAATATTAGAGATGAAATTAATTGAAATATAATTATTCCTCAAGTGGGAATGGAACCTACAACCTATTATGTTTACAGCCAGACGCTGTCCCACTGCGCCACAATGGCCTCTATGTATAATGCATTTATTATAGTAAAACGACGATGTGATTATATTTAATTATTATTAACATATTTAATTTTTGTTCAGCTTCATACTTTATTTTGCATAGCATAGTAGTCAGAGCGACACCTGGTGATAAGTGATAAGTGGCGGAACTCAACACCGCGCTTTGTCCCACCAAAGCTGAGATGTGATAATAATTCCAATATAATCATTCCCAAATCGAACTCATTACCAATCGCGTTTACAGTCACAAATTTTTAATAGATTATTTACTCGTATTTAAATACACAAGTTCAATGAAAAGGGCTATCAGTGTGTATTGTGCGGATAGATAAGGCGGTGCGGGGAGGAGGGGGGA
>JAKGSA010000015.1:9185-66444 GCA_033558755.1 Philaethria dido | reverse complement strand
GAGCTAATTAATATAATTAAGATGTTAGCAAAAAAACGAAACCATTATATATTACGAATAACACAAAAACTTGTCAGATATTAACTAAATTCACTAGTTACTTGCTGTGGTTGGTTGGTTTGTACTTGGTGTGGTTAGTTAAGACCTAACCAGTAGTTTTGAGTTATTCGTAATTAATGTTACTTTTAGAGCGTTTTATTTGAAGTCCGCTTTCTTTTTTTTTATTTTAATTATTTGCCTTGATTTCTCTTATTTTCTCTCATAGCAGGGCCTACCCTAGACATAGAACGTACGGTGAAATGAGACACATGGCGTATTGAGCGGCGAGACGAATCTTTTAAAAATGTTTATTTATATTTTTTATTACTGGTTGAAACAATGTTGATGATTTTTATTAAACTTTTTTAATCTTTGCGTTGCTTAACTTTTGCTAAGACGGTTTTTACTTATTCTTTATAGTTTAGCTCAACTAATATTTTGGTTCTACTTACAATTAATTAATTATATAACTATATAAGGTTTAAAAGCTATACAACAAAAAAAAATATCTCAAATCCATCCAGATGTTTCGAATGTATATATTTGCAAACAGAGAAACAGATATACAGTTAAAAAAATTAAAAAAAATCATAGAGTATGACTATAGCGGCTATTTAACATTACTAGTGTCCAATGTAACAATGTAACAACAATGTAACAATGTCACTTTATATAAACATGGATGACAAACCATGGTAGTTTGTGTAACATTTATTTTGTTACTTAAATATACTTTTTATGCATTAATTTAAAATAATTTTAGCATTCTGCACTCCTTTTCTATACAAACCATAAGTGTGCCTTGCCATGAAACATTTAATGCTCCTCCTACCGCGTAATTTTCGTGAAGAGGGGTACAAAGTTATTGCTACACGTATTTATATTAAACTTGTATTAAAGTTAGCACATTCACAAACAAATAAGTCCTCGATATTGCTAAGTAGAGTAGCATTGAATAGGTATATACCATATAAAAATATCTTACAATACTTCCTAATTATAATCTGGTGATATTTCTAGTTACACATAAATATTAGGCGTTCTCGAATTTTCGTTTCTTTTTGTTGAATATTTATATGTAAAATAATATAGATAAAATTATACTCCAGCGATATACGTCAGAGCATGTAAGCATTATATTATTTACTAATTGCTTGTACAAGGCTTATGTGTATGAATAACATATTTAGATTGGTATTTTAAAACCTAGCAAAATTAGAGAATCCCAGTAAATGCATAACGGAACAAAAAATATATGAAAATGCATAATTGCACTGAGTACATCGCTTTATATCGAAATGAATGAATGTTTACCATAGAGCACAGATTCATGTCATCTATTTTTGAAGTTTTAAAGTGTTAATCCCACGTATAAGAATTTCGACGCAGCCGAAGAATTAGAACGCATGGCTTAGTGGTCAGAGCGCTTGGATGGTTTCCAAGAGCCGCGAGTTCGAATCCCGCTGTGTTCAAATTTTTATATGTTTTCTAAATATGTTTTTCATGTCATCTACTCCGTATTTTTATAGCTCCTGGGAAGTCCGCTGGCGCACACTCGTAGTCATATAAATTCGATCTCACCGTTACTTACAGGACATAATCACGTGTAGACAAGATAGAGAGCAACCCTCTAATAGGCATTTGATTTTTTTTTTAATTTGTTGGAAATGTTGTTGACCTTGTTCGTCTTTACAACGACACCCAGGGGTGAGGAAAGAGAGTATTCAGTCGTTGCGAAAAATGCAAGCACGACGTGGCTGCTTGAGAGGATGTACGAAGCAGCTTAGTGGATAAAGTATAAAGTCAAAGTACAAAGTCAAGTAATTTTATTCAAAATAAGAAGTTACAAGCTTCATTTTTTGAACGTCAAATAATTTACCACCGGTTCACTAAATTTAATGCCTCAGACCTGAGAAGAACCGGCGCAAGAAACTCAGCGGGACTTTTCTTTTTTTTTATATTTGACATTGGTTTACAATTCTTTATTAATGACAATGATACCTTTGAAACAGACTGGAGCGAGCATTTCATTCCCAAGGTGTGTTATCATTTATAAAATCACTAATTAGGTAATAACCTTTAACACACAAACGTCTATTTACAATTTTTTTAAATTGCAAAATGGAAAGTTCTCGGACGTTTTCTGGGATCCTATTGTAAAAGTATACACATTGTCCCATAAAAGAATCGCGGACTCGATACAATCGCGTTACAGGCGCTGCAAGTTTAAGCCTATTTCTTGTATTTATATTATATGCATCGCCAACTTTTTTAAAATTACTAATATTTTTCTTGACATACAGTACATTTTCAAAGATGTACTGAGAGGCAACTGTTAAAATATTAATTTCCTGAAATTTAATTGTCTTAAGGAATCTTTAGGGCCTAAGTTATAGATTGCACGAATAGCTCGCTTCTCCGGGACAAAGATCCAATTAATAGCGGCTGCATTACCCCACAGTATAATGCCATATATTACAAAAGGGTCTTTACACATCACGTTATCTGCTATCAATGGATGTTAAATTCGTGTGACTGATTATTCATACCTACTATATGACTATTTAATATAATATTATAATTCAGTTTAGTATATTACTCTTGTTAACATTATGACATTTTCACATCCGTTTAAAATTCCAACTTTCGACAAAATCATTTTTTTTTTGAAATTTGCAAAACAGAATGAATATGTTTTTCATGAATGATAAAATGATTACCAAATTCTTTAAGGCTTTTAATAATTTAGGCGCCTACTTCATCTTATTTTAATTGATGTTTTGTTTTATAATGTATATAATGTAGCGTTATTCTTATGCTATTTCTTAATCCCTATCTTATTAGTGTAGGATTCATTCTGTCATTTGTTCAGTCATTGCTGTTCTGAAGTAGCAAAGTCAATGTGGATACGAATCGATACGAGTGCTGGTCAAAGATTCAGATTGATATAGGATATTTATACAGGAGCGCTTGATGAGTTACGAAAAGTAATCACTGTATCGGCGCATTTCTCGCCACACGTCATAAGATATGACACTCAGATGAGGCTACTCCTCGCCACAGCTCCTGATTCGTCATAATGACCACATTCTACTTCTTTTATCTACAACTCTTACCAGTAAGTCTACGAGTATGAGAGTTGTATTTCGTTGCCAGATTTTTATAGAATAGCACAATATTGTGATATTTTTTTTTCTTCATTTCGGCCGTAAATATATAAATACATCTCGATTACAAAAACTTGTTCAAGCCACGGCTTACACAGTTTTTGGAAATTAAATACAAAATAAAACAATAACATGTCCCAAAAGTATTAGAAAACCGACCTTTCTGCCAACACAATACGAGTACGAGTCGATCAACAATAAAGTCAGTGAAATTTCTACAATTTATTTATCACCAGCAATAATTTATATGAAAAGTGTGACTGTTGCCAACACTGGGAGCTACATGCTACATAGTAGTGAGTAGTGTACTGGCGGGGAGGTGGAGACCGAGGTCGGCGCGCGCGCCGCTGCCAGCAGCCTGCCAGCGACCGTCGCGAGCCGCCTAGAAGTGCGCGTATCGCCTCGCACCGCGGACGTTATCGATATCAACACACTTCGACTTCAAATACGTAAATAATCACGTAAGACGAAACACGTTCAAGAGCGTTCATCAGTGGACTATAATGTTACATCTAGCGACAGCTTGTTGTGATGATGCACTGATATGTGCTGATAAACAATTACTCAGGTGCAAGTAGTTGCAGTGGTAGTTGCAACGTTGGACTGCAGTGTGCTGTGTAGTTGTCAGTGGCAAGTGTGGCAGTGGTTGCGGACGCGCGCGGTGATGGTCGCGAGCGCGAGTGCGTCTGTGCTCATCGTCACTTACGATATCTTCAGGTACTTCACTTGAGTGATCACTGAAGGTGTACAAATAAATATTATAACATATTTAATTAAACATACAAATAATTTAGGTGTAATTTCTAAGTTCCACAACTAATGTAATATAATTTTCATCAACTTTCCAATTCGTAACTAGTATATATTGATATCTTTATAATTTATTTCCGATGATAGTTGTCTCTTTATCATAGTTTGATACAAATATAAGCAAAGAGTCCTAGTGACACTACTGTTACACGTATAGTGATACAGTGACACAGTGACGTAGTGACGTAGTGACCCAGTGAGACAGTGACAGAGCTAATGACGTAGTAACACTGAAATATGCGAGCGTAGGAACATTTTTACCAAGTTTAATTGTATTGACCGTGACAAATACCAAATAACAAGACATTCGGCGGCGCGTTTTGTTCTCTCTCGTCCGAATAGAAAAATATGTTGCGCATACAAAATAAATGTTAGCTATCGCAATCAAAATGATATGCTAACCAACAAGTATATGTAAGTACGCAGCTTGCACGCTTAACTATTATTAGATGAACTACGAATAAAATTTAATTAGTAGATACTATGAAGGGTATTACATTTATTTTAACTTAATATAAATATATATACTTCAGTATTTTTAAACATTAAATAATTAAGTATACAAAAAACACAACAAGAATTTATGTCCAATTGTCATTGGACAAATAAACTCTATGAGAGACATTATAAAATATTGAATATTACATTTTTAAGTTACGGGATGTTTTTTAATAGATCTATTACGGACTTTTATGAAAAACATACGCGAGCAAAAGGTTAAAAGATCAATGGTTGATGATCATTCCTCTGTTGTTCATAGTACTGATACGAAGTGACACGTAACAGAGAAACTGTTATGTTCCAGTGCGCACTGCAAGTGTAGTGTGGAGTGACGGACGAGCGTAGGATGCAGTGTAGGTACATATATGCTAATAAAATTTTACAAATTTCATAGATTACAGCTATTCTGGTCAGAGGGAACCAAACAATACAATATATTGAGCTATAAATATTAAAACTTAATTAAGAAGTTTAAATTATAATGTTAAGTAGTATTAGTTATAACAAGTAGTCATAGTAAGTGTTTTTAGTCATAGTAAGTATTAAATAATATTCATTTATTGATAAGAAGTAGGCAACTAAAATAATGGAGTTTATTTTGAAAAAAATGTTCTTATTTTCTAAGCTTAATTAAGTATTATGAAAATGTAGTGTATGAAACGTTGACGAAAGGTACGGACCACGTTTCCGTAGTCACAATAAATATTATAAAAAAAATATTGAAATAAGTTGTTTCCTTTGGCTTTTAAAATTATTTTATATTAAGTATAATAATAGTGGGTATTGACTGTTCGCGAGATGCGCGGGCGCGGGCGCGGGCGCACTACTCACTACTGCGCAATTAAACTGGACACTGCCCTGAATCAATGAGCTCCATTAATCAACTCATTTGATTTATTGAAATTTTACGTCAGAACCGATCAGTGTATTATCATTTTCGCTACCAGTAAAATTAGAATTGTGCAATACTTGTATAAAATCATTTGTATTCACTATTTATGGGAATAAATTACAAGAACCCCCTTTCTCTTTACCGTCTCATGTGCAATATGTACTGTGCACCTGCTTTTGTTCGCGTATAGCGGGACAGGCGGAGAGAACAATGTCTCTACATCGTGTGCAGTGAGGCAGGACGTTACACCGTCCCGCTGGTCCCAATAGTCTCTTTAATTATAATTTATGCTCGTATTGCCTAGTCTCCCAATTAATTTCCATACGTTTGTGTGTCAGGAAGCTGTCACAGCGGCAACAACGCGTGCGCGTCACCTGACAGCGCGTTGCCGCCCCCTTCTGTATTATGAGGTACATTATAACATATTTAAGTTTTATTACTTTTGTATTTACTCTAAAAGAAATGGAAAGCCCTCAGCCTCCAACACTGAGACGTGAAAGTTAATCTACCCTCATAGGAATTACATAACTGTTATATTAAATAATATTCCAATTTGTTCTCAGGAAGGAGCACAATGTGTACATCTTATTGATTCTCGTGGGTAACCTTTTGGGTGAGTTTTTGGTTACATGTTTCATGTCAGTTTACATTATAGATTTCGTCAGTGATGACATATCTCGTGTTTACATACAGGAGAGTACGCCGGAGTCGGAGCGAGCGAGAGCGAGGTCCTGTTGGTGACGGCGAGCGTGCCCGGCGACAGCGGTCCCGGCGCGCCCGCGCTCGCCGAGCTGGTGGTGCTGGCGCTGAGCGGCGTGGGCGAGAGCGCGCGCGCCGTGCCGCCGCCGCCCGCGTGCCGCCCGCCCGCCGCCGCTGACGCGCCGCGCTGCCGCGCCGCCCTCCGCGTTGAGCTGCAGAGAGGCGCCTTGCACGTCGCGCTCCTCACGGTGCCGGCCGCCGTCGCTTCCTCCGCGCACTCGCTCCGCGACCTCGGCCTGGACGAGCTGGGTGACGTGGCGCCTCCCGGGCGTCGTCTCTGCGTATCGCCGGCCCCCGCGCTGTCGCTTTTGGAACTCGCGCACGACGAAAGCGCGCGAAATTATCATATAACACCCGTCGAGTTGACGAATGCTTTAAACAAAACATCAATGGGCAACGATAGCGATCACTCACGGAGAATACTGCGACCCGATCGGTGCGCCGACCCCGACGCCGAGTGCGCCTCATTGCTGACGAGTGACGAAGGTGAAGCTTCTGTTTTAATGAACGTAATCCGCGAGCACGGACTGTATGTGACTGTGCATCCGCTAGGCGCTGCGCTGAGTGCGGTCGCGGCGGAGCTTGGCCCGCGCACGCTCATATGTGATTGGAACCCGGAAAGAGCTAATCTTTCTGGACAAATTCTTCACACTCTCGGGCCGACGCCTTGTGAAGCATTTTCGGACGCCGATCGTTGTCCGTTTGAAAGCCGACGTTTTATGAAACTAGTGAATGCCAGAGCCCTGGCACGTTCTCATTCAGCAATTATGGCATTATTGCACCTTCGGGTGAAGAGTCATGAACTGTACGAGCTCACTCAGTTGGCTAGGTTTTACGATCCGAAACAAGCAGCTCTAATGTTTGTACAGCGTCATCCACTGAAGGCTCTCATTAGTGAAGTTCGAGTTGCCGTACTACTACCCGCAGCGACACCACGTGAGACATATGACGGAATATCCCTGACGGCCGCGGCGGCTCTGGCTGAGGCCGATCTCGAAAAAAACTGGTCGGGTATTAGATTTAAGGTAAATATAGGTGCATACACGATAAGCACATAAAAATATTTTCTATTTTGTAGTAACAACTAGCTTTCGTTAACTTTCGTTTATGTTATTAGGTACAAACACATGACGATGGATGTGACGCAACTACAGCCGTTCAGTACTTGTATTCGTCACTCAGTGCTGAATATGACGGACTAACAGCCGTGGCCGGGCCTGCATGTGGCGCTGCGTTCACCGAGGTGGCCCGTCAGAGCGTGCAGTTTCTGCTGCCCACTATCGCGTACACGGCGCAAGCCCCGCCGGCAACTTCGCTAGCGTTGCTTGCAGCCGGGGATGCACGCAGTTACGCTTCTGTGTATGGAGCCTTCTTAGCTCAGATGCATTGGCGTCGAGTTGCAGTGCTCAGCGAGCCGGCGACGCGGTCTTCCTTAGCAGTCGCACGCCTCCAGGCTGATCTCGTCGCCCACTACGAATTACCTAACGACGAACCGGACTACGATTCCAATATATTTACTAAGGTATTTTAAATAATTTTATCTTTATATGCATTATATGCATATAAAGATAAAATTATTTTATTAAGCGACAAATTTAAATTACTTAAATTTGGATTGGATATGTTCAAGGATATTGATTAACAAATGTATGATGCATGTAATTTTGAATCTTATTCTATTTACCAAAGTCTGATTAGTTCTCTCATTCAAACCATTAGAAAATGCACAATCCACTAATATTTCCATATTTTTCAATCTTTTTAATTAAATTTATAAAATCTTTTGCAACTTGAATCCTTGAAGTTATTATATAAACAAATCTAATAAAATGATCTACAGCCAAATGTAAATATTTCTTTGTACTAGTATTACTTTTAAAACACAATAGGTTCACTTGCTGGACCAAGTTGAGACAAAGGAACCCTAAAACAAGCTATCCTTAACTTATTTTTAATACATACCTCACAAGATCTACAAATCAATTTAATATGCTTATACATATTTTTAAAATAAAATTTCTGTCCAAATGTTAATATCAACTGTTTAGTACCAATATGTCCTAGGCCCCTACCAATCAAAAACAATATCTTTTCTCAACAAATTCTTCGAAGGACCCAGCAAAACAACATAATTCGGAATAAACTCTAAATAAAAATTTACTTTTCCCAAAAACTGTCTTATTTGCTTCCTTGTTTGAGGCACAGGAAATTTCTTAATAGCTTCCAAATTATCATTCATTGGCCTAATTAAATTATTTCCAATTTCATGACCTAAATAAATAATTTTCTCTTTAGCAAATTGACACTTTTTTTTTATTCAATTTGAAACCTTGTTCATATAATGCTCTCAACACCAATTTAACATGATTCAAATGTTCTTCATAAAGAATTCTAAGAATAGAAAAAACAAGAATATAATCTATATAATTTACTGCAAAAGAAACCAATTTATTTTTCCTTATTACACCTGCTAAAATCCTCCGAAAAATTGCAGGAGCCGACTTCAAACCAAATGGTAAACAATTCCACTGCCAATGACCATGATGTGTAACAAAAGCCAACTTATATCTATCTTTGATACGCACTGGAATCGACCAAAAAACTGAATTAACATCCAATTTAGAAAAAAACTTACTATTCCTAGCACGAACAGTCATCTATTCTAGGAAGATCATCATTCAGATCATCTATTCTAGGAAAAGGCTGACTTTCTGGCAACACAATCTTATTCAGTTCTTTAAAGTCAATACATAGACGCGATCTTTTTCCTGCTGCTTTCTTAAAAACCATAGTAACAGGAGCTGCATAAGAACTGCTTGACTCCTCTATTAAACCAGCCTTCAACAAATCATCAACTTGTTTTTCAATTTCCATTCGATCTTGATATGAACATCTATAAGGTTTTTTACACATATTTATTTTCCGTTAACTTTACGACAGCTTCATATCCCTTCACTGTACCTATATCAAACTTTGAAGTTGCAAAAACCTTTTCATTATTCTTCACAATATCTTCAATACTCATATTTACTATTTTATTTATTTTATTCTGTTTATCTACACGACTCATTTTTTGTTCAAATAAATACTTTTAAGTTCACTGAACAAAGTCAACACAACATTGCGAAATTTATTACGAACGTTTAAACTTTTAACGACATTTTTCACAATTGAGTTTTCAAAAAGTTGTCTATGTTGAGCACTAGTCTGCTTATCTACTGGAAATAAAAAACTCTCTTCTTAATTAAGCAACTGAATTCTCTTCACTTTAACAACAGTGGTTTTTGAATCTGCTTCAGCCTCCGAGAGAAAAAAAACTTTGCTTTAATATCCATTGTATCGATTTATAAGCCAAAAATTTAAATGACTTATATTTGGATTGGATATGTTCAAGGATATTGATTAACAAATGTATGATGCAATAATAAAACTGTAATATCAATAAAATACACAAAATTAAATTAAAAAAATATAAAATAATAAACTTAAAACAAACCTGAATCGATACAATTGTCAATAGCAAACCCTTATAAACCACTTAACCATATCAACTCAATAAGTGACAAAGTCAAGCTTGATACTACAGGCTACATGTAGTACCTATGAATTTTAGGATTTTGTTTGAATTTGTGTCAGTTCTCAAATAATGTTACATTTATCAGTGGGCGGCACGAGTGGTGGAGGTGAACGCGCGTATCGTGTACCTGTGCCTGGAGGACGCTCGCGCGGTGCGTGCGGCATTGTGCGCCGGACACGCGGCGGGGCTGCGGCCGCGCGCCGGCGTGGCGTGGCTGCTGCCCCCCGCGCTGCCGGCGGCCGCGCTGGCGCCGCACCGCTCCGACTCGTGCTTACAGGAGCACCTCCGCGAGATGCTCGACGGACACTTCAGTATCGCTCCGGACTGGCAGCTCCCGTGGCTCGAGGAACGAGATAATGTTAGTCTTCAAATTGATCATACTTTAAAATATTTGGTTGTATATTGCTCTTAAAAAGTCATAAATTAAAAAGACCTATATTTTTATATTTTTCAATTTAAAGAGATATGGAAAATATCTCTTTAGAGGTAAAACAAATATTGCATATACTTCCTAACTTGAAGCTTTACCTTCGTATCGAATTATTATACATAATATAATTTTTGTAACTTGTATGACAATATAGTATTGATTTTTCAAATCTTTCAGATAACGATACCAATACAAAACGTAAGCAATGCAACTAAATTGTCGAGTTCTAAGGAGAGTGCACAGAGTGCAGAGGATGTGAGCAAGTGGCGCGCGCGGTGGCTCAGGTACTGCCGCCTGCACCGCGTGCCGGGCTCGTGCGCGCGTCCGGGCCCGCACGCCGCGCTGCTGTACGACGCCGTGCTGCTGTGGGCGGCGCAGCTCGCGCGACTCTTCCGCGAACAACCTAAAGCGCTCTACAATCTTCACGACATACAGCTTATCAGGTAATAAATATCTTTATCATATATCCTTACTAATATTATAAATGCGAAAGTAACTCTGTCTGTCTGTCTGTCTGTTACGCTTTCACGCCTAAACCACTGAACCGATTTTGATGAAATTCGGTATGAAGATAGAACTAAACTTGGGAAAGGACATAGGATACTTTTTATCGCGAAAAAAATGATAGAAGGGGTTGAAATAGGGCATGAAAGTTTGTATGGAAGTTCCTTATTGTCAAACATAAAATCATGTAAGATTGTTTAACTGTTTACAACTTCACCACATAAACCACTTAACCAATTTTGACAAATAGTCTAGACCTTGGGAAAGACTATAGGATACTCCTTATCATATCGCGCGATATAACCGAATTTCACGCGGGCGAAGCCGCGGGCGGAAAGCTAGTTTGTAATAAAATGACATTTCATTAATTCAAATTTGCCGCGCTTCGCGCATGTCTAAGTATTCTGTGGAAGTCGGTAGAGGGCGCTACGGTCGAAGTGACGTGGGATTAAATGGCGGATGATGTTCAGATTATTGTGCAATTTATTAGAGATAGATGAAGGGATATAATTGAGGAAGCGATATTAGTGAACTTTAAATTGTCATTTCTTTGTATTTCCAGAGAAACAAATTGTGGTTTATTTTTGAAAATCCTCAATAATATATCTTATATATTAATATAAATGTTACAATTAAAAAAATACAACAAATTGTTCGTAGTCAGACTCGAACCCGCACTTAAGAGTTTATTGATTATACGTATAAGCCACAAATTTAAGTGACTTAAATTTGGATTGGATATGTCCAAGGATATTGTTTAACAAATGTATGATGCAATAATAAAACTGTAATATCAATAAAATACACAAAATTAACAAAAGCCAAAGATATATTACAATAAAATAATAAACTTAAAACTAACCTGAATCGATACAATTGTCAATAGCGAACCCTTATAAACAACTTCACCATAACAACACTCACTCTAAATCAAAACTCAACAAAGTCAAGCTTGATACATACATAGCTTACATAAGCTTCTTACTTATTTTTATTATTAACGTCTATGTGGACAGATTTTTACAAATTTCTGCTTTCCAAAGATTCTTCCAAAAAAAGTCGTTGATAAGAAAGATACAATATGTTATATTGAAAATATTAAAATATTAATACACCAAGTTTATTACTTTAATAAATGAATTCTGTTTGTGTTGCAGGGCTCTAGTGACAAATACAACTAAGAGTCAATTTAAAGGACTTACTGGAGACTTCAAATGGGAATCAACGGGAAGTAACGGTGATAACGGCACGGCGTTTGCGCGCGTTACGCCGCTGCTGCTGCTGCAATGGGACGGCGTTGTATACCGCGAGGTAGGGCGCTGGGAGCAAGCTCGCCTCCTCCTGCACCACGCCTCGCTACGCTGGCGGACGACAGACGGCCTCGCGCCCGACGACGGGAGCGAAAAATGTGTGCTTCAGCCGATAGCTGAATTTTTCCACAGTGAATGTCGAACAACTTTTATTATTCTAGGCACGCTCCTCTTCACATTATTAATAGCGTTTCTGGCTGCGACAGTCTTGTACTGCAAGCGGCGAGTAGAACGCAAGTACCGGAACCGTCTTCAAGCATTGGGCTTGCGATCTATTTTACCGAAAACTATCGGGCCCGATCGCTGGGAAATACCGCGAGAAAGAGTAGTCATCAATCGTAAGCTCGGGATGGGAGCATTTGGTACCGTGTATGGTGGACACGCCCTGCTGGCCGAGGATCGCGGTTGGACTGCGGTGGCGGTTAAAACTCTAAAAGCCGGTGCAAGTACGGAAGAAAAGCTAGACTTTTTGTCCGAAGCGGAAGCCATGAAACGCTTTGATCATAAAAATGTAGTAAGACTGCTCGGTGTGGTGACAAAGACTGAACCTGTTTGTACTGTCATGGAGTTCATGCTGTACGGCGACTTAAAGAATTACTTGTTAGATCGTAGACACTTGGCATGTGCGGGGGCGGGCGAGGACCCCGAGGAGGAAGTGTCGGCGCGTCGCCTCACGAGCATGGCGCTGGACGTGGCGCGCGCGCTGTCCTACCTGGCGCAGCTGCGGTACGTGCACCGCGACGTGGCGGCTCGGAACTGCCTAGTCAGCGCTCGCCGCGTCGTTAAGATTGCAGATTTCGGAATGACACGTTTGGTGTTCGAAAATGATTACTACCGATTCAGCAGAAAAGGAATGCTTCCAGTTCGATGGATGGCGCCCGAGAGTCTCGCACTCGGAGTATTTTCTCCCGCTTCGGACGTCTGGTCGTTCGGCGTATTGCTGTACGAAATTGTTACATTCGGATCGTTACCATTTCAAGGTCTCAGCAATAGCGAAGTGTTGGTGCGAGTGAAAAACGGTCAGACTCTGGAGCTCCCGTCCGGGTTAAAACCTCAGCTGTAAGTCAAACATTGCTTTTCGCATATATTTATTGTGACAATAAAGTATCCGGAAATTGTAAATAAAACAAACAGTATTCATTTATTAATCAATATTTATTTTATCGTCTTCAAAATAGGCCCAATTTGATGCAATATACATGTGCCAACGCTTCTTCCAATCTTCGAAACATGTTTTATAAACTCTTTCCGGGATCTTCTTTAGCTCTCGCGTCGAATTCTCTTTTATGTCTTCAATTGACTCATAACGGTGTCCTCGGAGTGGCAATTTGAGTTTAGGGAACACGAAAAAGTCGGCCGGAGCTAGGTCTGGTGAGTACGGTGGTTGATCGGTGGTATTTATCGAGTTTTTGGTCTTAAATTCGGTCACGACGTGAGCTCGATGCGATGGTGCATTATCGTCACGCAAAGTCTGCCAGCGACCTTTCTCATGCCCAAAATGTCAACCAAAATCAAACCAACCGACTCTCGAGAGACGTTAAGGTCTTGTGCTAACTCTCTAACACTAGTATGACGATTTTCGAGCACAGTTTTCCTCACAATTTCAATGTTTCCATCAGTTGAAGTTCTGTACGGCCGTTTTTGAACGCTTTGTACCAATCATAAACTTGTGTTTTTGATAAAATTGATTCACCGTAAGCTTGTCCCAACATTCTCAACGTCTCCGCACACGAAATTTTGTTTGTAACACAAAATTTAATGCAAACTCTTTTTCAATTATTGGATTCATTATAAAAATCGCCGCGCACTACTGAGGTGTGTTTACTAAACTGAGTGCTGTCAACAAACTAGTTGTCAGATCACGCTAAAACTTGGTATCAGAGGTCAGCACAGTGCTACCAACTTACAAAAAATATATATTTGAAAAATAGTTAACGCGCGACTTTTAAATTGAAATTTCCGGATACTTTATTGTCACAATGTAAATTATAAATTATTGTAAAAATAATTAGTGCCCTTAACGTAATAAATCGTTTAGTGTTACGTCTCAAAGACTCAAAGATCAATATCGTCATAAAGTTATTGTTCGCGTATTATAATAAGTGTACGTTTCAGCGAGGGGCTGATCAAGTCGTGCTGGCAGCGGGAGGCACGCGCGCGGCCACCGGCGTCGGCGGTGGCAGCGTTCCTGGCGGACTGGCCGCGGCTGCTGGCGCCGTGCGCGGACGCGCCGCTGGACGCGCTGCCGCTGGGGGCCGAGCCGGCCGCGCGCCGCGTGTCGTGGGCCGCGCCCGCCTCGCAGGCCACCGACACCACCTACCTCAGCGCCGACGCGCCCGCGCCCAAGGAGACCGACCGCTTCCTGCCGCTGCCCTAGCGCACCCCCATCATTCCGAATTCCGTCACTATCTAGTCAAAATATACCTTTAACTTAGCATTAAGATTGATTTATTTTATTTATTGCGCACGCACTTAGTGCTTAAGGTCATAGCTCATTAGAGCCACCCGGCACCCGACCCTCACCGCCTCAACTAAAATTTAACATTATGAAGCACACGTGTGGACGTAGTGCCAATTGTTAACAGACTACGCGAAAATTCCTGGACTAACCGGTCTCCAATCGTAGACCACGCAGCGTCCACCAGCGGCCAGTGCGGGGTCCACTGGGTGACGATGCGAGGTCCAATGGTTGACCGCGCGACGTATATTGGTGATAACACGGTGTCCACCCGTGGACCTGTCGACACCTGTCGACAACGAGTGGACGCCGTGCGACGAGGCGGTGCGGAGTGGGTGCCGGGTGGCTCTAATGAGCTATGACCTTTAGGCTTTAAATGGTATTGGTTTTAATTTAAATAAATGAAATGTATGAATGATGAATGTGTTGTGTTACACGAAATAATGTTAAGCATATTCTTGTAATAAGATTGAAATAAAAAATACAAACATATACATTTATTTTATTTTTAATTAAAATAATTAAAGATAAACATTTCCTAAAACGATTAACCTATTGGTAAATATTTCAGCTATCGACACTCGGACACATTTGAGATGTAATTACTTGTATCTACTTACTCTTAACAACGTTTACAAAATAACAATTTATCAGTCAATCAACAACGATATGATGACTAATATTTCTTTTGACAACACCGAGATAGCAATTACACTACAATTCTAATTACGAGCTCGTATATAGCTGCTTCACAATATATACATATTTAAATATCATGTTTATTCGATAACATAAACAGTGTTGTTCTAAGAACAGTTATAAACATCCGATAGGACCAAAAAGAAAGATAAGCTTATATCGCCAAGTTGTCGCCTCCAAAAAGTTAACAATTTTTTTTGGGTCTGAATATACGCGTCTACAACAAAATTTCGTTATCTATTTTAAATGTATCAATATAAATATATAATATATAATAAATTTATAATTCTAAAAATAGCAACTGTTGAGTTTCTCCGTGGCTTTTCTCAGCAGAACTGCCTTCAGAGTCGATGGTAGCTTTATGTTCATAAGACTATTTAAAAGTGCATGCGAAAGTATATTTTAAGGAAGAATATTTTGAATATGAGTTTGAATTGAAATTAAATTTTATGGCGAAACAGGATTACATAGAATCGACGTGCTAATCAAGCTATAAGGAAATTTCAAAGGAAAAATTATGGTTATAATATGCGTACAGTTCTCGTGCGTCGTTTACTGAACGACGACGTTCAAAATGTTGTTGTGGCTAGTAATTTTGCAAACGGGATTTCTAGTAGCAGTGGGCGCCGCAGCCACGACGCCAGCTCCGACGTCCCCGGCGACACTTACGCCCTGCAGCGCCTTGCAGGAGCGCAACAAGCTCCGATACCGCGGTAAAGCACATAATATTATTATAGCAACATGTACCGCAGCACGTGCACGCAAGTATTAATTACTTAACTAACAGGATAACTTAGGGAAACAATTACAACATACCAGAGATAATTCTGTATTCTTTGAATGTATCCTGTGAAGGTCAGGAGTACCAACTGCATTAAACACACAATCAAAAGAGAAATATTACGGCAATTATTTAATCTAATAAAGACAATCAAGTGACATAAAAGTAGTCTAAATAGTAATAATTTTACATAAATATGTAATTTTTTTTTAGTTTTTTAATAAATCTTATGAGTGTTAATAGTCAGAAACAAAATACAATTCAAAACGAAATTGTAGATCTGAAAACGCTCTACAACTTTAAGCCCGGACCCGGTCTTTGCCACACTTGCCTTGTTACAGTTAATTATGTCTTAAAATTTAAAGTATTCTTATAATTATTATTATAAAAATACTTTAAAATTTATAATATGATTACATTTACAATGTTTTCTATTTAAATAACAAATAAATGAACGTTAGTTCATTACTCGTGTATAACGTTAATTTACTCTCTGACTACGCCGCTAGGGATAAAGCGTGAAGTTAGGTAAGGTTAGTTCGCTTACAATACATTTTCTGAAATGGTACGTTTCCTGTAGACATGGGCGTTATTGTGTTTTAGCTGTAACGGTTACATATCGGATATGAAAATTTCATATCCGATATCAAATCCGTTTTTATACATCGAGTTTACATTTCGATAGTTTTCGTTATGATTTAGTTTTCATATCTCATCGTCAAGTTGTCGTTACGTTTTATATGTAGATATTTGATATCGGATATGATCATTTATATACCGATATGATATGATATAAGAGTGAAAACCGTTCTTAGTTACGTTTTGATATATCGGTCTCATCCCTAGTGTCCTGCTATATAATTAATAGTTGAAACTAAATTAACCAATACATTATTTAATTAGAGACTATCGTGACGCAGTGGGAGGGCGTCTGATAATCGCGATGACTGTAGGTTCGATTCCCCATCGGGGAAAAGATTATATGGAAATTATTTTCATGCCCTCGCTGTGGTAAAACAAAACGAGTTCCGCCACTCAACACGTAATGTATCGAATTCAAGCGGAAATATATATATATATACTTATATATATATATCTATACTATTAATAATAAAGCATTAGAAAAGGTAGCCATGATTATTGACTTGGGAGTTACTTTTAACAGTAAATTAGATTTCATACTCATATAGAAAATACAACAAGTAAGGCATTTCAAATGCTGGGGTTCGTTATAAACTTTATTCGGGCATGGTTCGATCTTGTCTGGAATATTGTGCTCATGTGTGGTCACCACACTACGAGGTAGATATCGAGAGGATCTAAAGACGATTTCTATGGCATCTCTCTTACTAATGGAATAAAGTTATAGTGTTGTCGACATATCAAAGTCGTTTACAATATTAAGATGTTAAGTTTGTTTGATCGGAGACAGTTGTTGGATCAGATTTTGCTATTCAAATTAGTTTATGGTAACTTAGATTGCCAGATTGCTAGATTAGAAAAGGTGTATGAAAATAGTACCTTAAATCCGTTATGGAGTCATGTCATTCATATTGTAATATGGTGTTATGTATGTGTAATTTAACTCTCATTCGCATTCGCTTGAAATTGTAGGAGACGACAACAGAGACAGCAGACTTTGAAAAATGTCTGGGAAGGTGAAAAAACCATCAAAAGAGTCTGACTGCAGAGGTAACGTCTTCTTAAATGTCTCCAAGCAATATATGTAAAGTTCAGCTTTTATACTATAACAAAATTATAATTATATTTTTTAAGGTTTAGCGGTGCCTGGCAGGGGGTTGCAACCACACTAAGTGTTTTGCAATGGATGATATAATTTCTAATATTATTACGAAAAACATATAAAAAATGAGATTTATATCATAATGAATTTGAGGTACTATTTTGTGCACCTTTACTATCTATTATCTGCTGAAGCAACCACACCCCAAATTACATACTTGCTGATCGTTCTTACCTCTGTCAGATACGCTCACAGAAAAACTTTCAGCTTTTATAGTATGACGAAAGCCTGGCGGTCCTCGGCTCTTACCCTAATATACTCGTAGTTGTCGTTTTATTATTGTTTACAAACGCTTTATATGTTACATACACATTTTCTGTATCATTATTTTTTAGGAGAGTGTTTAATTTTTTTTAAGAAGTTTGAGCTTGTTTATTTTTTATTTGTAACTTTATTTTATCTATATAGATCGTGTATTGTTTAGTTTGATAAAAAGCTTAGACTAAATATTTGTACAATGTAACCGTTCCTTAGGTTGCCGTAACAACTTGTAAGTGGAGCAACATTTACTATGATTGTAAAACATATTTGTAAAATACATAAATTATTGTGTGTTTTAGTGAGTTGTCCTCAAACAAATAAATATGTATGCGTGCATGGAAGCATATTTATATGAGCTCTTTAGTTTCAACTGATGCTTCACATATTTAATGCATGACAGATACAATATTTCGAAATGTATTTTTCTTGTCCATATAAACAATGTCGTATAATTATGCTTTTTATTTTTGTTATAATATTTTCTTCAATGTCAATAAACTTACCAATATATTAAAGTTACGTTGATTTTTGTAAATCATGTCCGTTTATGAAAATAAAAACATGAGCTCTCCTGTAAAGTGGCCGATTCAACATCCGATGACGTTGACGTTGATGGACAAGCGATGTACTATTAGGAGAACGTATATAGAATGCAGATTTACAAATTTAGTAACATGAACGAAACACTGATATAAGCAGGAATGGCTTAAACTTAGAGTTTGTTACTTAAAAATTTGGTTAGTTTATTAAGTTGTGAGGAAATCTGTCAGGAAATGACAATATTAAATAATATTAAGTATTTTCATTTCCTCGCTCTGGTAACAAGGCAAAGCGCCGCGTTGAGATCCGCCACTCAGCACGCAATCCGTCAATCTGACGGAAAGTGGGAAAAGGAAATGTTAAAATAGAAAAAAAAATGTTGTAAATGGTGGAGACATGAGCGCACCGTAATTCATGCGATCTTGTTAGCCTACACTTAGTCTTTGCTACATGCGATGCGCTCCGACATTATTTAAATCTCATCAATCATTGATATGTTTCTTTTTTTTTTAACTTCACGGTGTATCCCGCATATAGCGGGTTAGGGAGAGGGAACCAGAGAACCTAGTGTTAAGACACTCCATTCTCTTTTCAACATTTCCGTTCCCCACTATGATATGTTTCCAAAGTTGCAATAAAGAATTTCTTTAGCGGTTTTTGTAATATGTCGTCCTTTGATTTCCTTGACTTAAGATGTCCCTGTAATAATAAGCGGGGAGATGCTGAACGTGACGGTGATGGGTGAGGGCGGCGGGGCGCTCGCCGCGGCCGCCTTGCTCCTCGTGGCACTGCGCTACGGAGCGGGCTACGCGACGCAACTCGTCGAGGGTACGCCCGACCTGTGCGCATTGTCAGATCTAAGACACGACTGGCGTCAGTTAGTTCATTTCTTCTATTTCTTTGGACATATTTTTATTTAACATTACAAGTCAAATAATTTATAATGTAAGTACAATTAATCACCTTCTGTTGTTGCACCCACAGAGTAGTCACGGTGGTGGCGCCGGTGGCGGTGATGGTCGACGCTAATTGTATAACCGGCTATCATCAAATAGATAGCATCACTTCACTCACCAGCCCCATGTTAGATGTGTCTTTACATTTGATGGCCTACATGTGGAACAGTACGTGTGCGTCACTTGTGACTAACGACTTGCTTTACATCAACATTTCTGTACTTGAGGATTGCCAATTTATAAAATCTCATTCAATATCGACAGATAATGGCAGGTAAAGTTTTATGTTGTAAATATGTATTTCAATCGTAAGCTTCTTTATTTCTTAAATTATTTTTTTCGTTTTCACGTATCGCTCACATATTATTAAAGATTAAAGATTTTTTGATTATTCTGAACACTTCTGTGTGTTAACCGAAACCCAAAACATACGATCGAAAATCAGGGTAAAGAAAAAAATATGAACATAGGAAAGTTCAATTGAATTTTGCAGATGTAATGGTTGAAAAGAATATGACCAGGGGTTGTATCCAGGGATCTGTTCTTCGTCCTCTGTTCTGGAACATGATTCTTGACTCCACTTCTTGTTTTCTTGACTTCTTGTCACTTCCGGCTGGATGTCATATCCAGGCCTTTGCAGACGACATTTTCCTAATAGCTTCTGATAGAAATATTATTAAAAATATGATAAATTAATTTATTAGAAATAAACGTAAACTTAAAAGAATAGTTAAGTGGGGTAGGGGGGTCAAAATTATATTCGGACCTCAAAATCAAACTCCTTGGTGTAATTATTGAGAGCAAGCAAAAATATATACAACATACAAAATATCTATATATATATAAAAGAAGAACGGGTTTTGTTACAGCACTTATAACTCGAGATCTGCTGGACCAATTTTCATGGTTTTTGATTAATTGGATTTGTCTCCGCCCCGAATAGCAGAATACATCTTAAAAACAATGAAAAATCGACAAATATGTATTATAAAATATGAATCATTTTCCCTCACATTTGTTGTCTGTCAAACATTTGATGATGAACTGTCAAATACAATAATGATTGAAATTTATGCATGCGTTCAGAAATGTATTTTGTGTAAACTATTTAAAAATATAGGATCAAACTAAAACAAATCAAAATAAAACACGTGTCAGAAAAAATTATAAATCATTTTTTTCTGACACGTGTTTGAAGTACTTAATTTTTGAATATTTTTTTATTCTTTGTCTATATGTGTTATTCATTATAATTAAATACTTTTATATATCTATCTGATTTTAATATTTATTTTGTATCATGGTATTATGATCATCAAAGACTAAATTAGTTCAGCTAAAAGGTAACAAGACATTCATTGACTGTCAGGCGGTACGAAGTTCGCCGGGTCAGCTAGTACCACAAATAAAGCTCTAAAAATTTTTAGGTCCATCTGAAAGTTTGTCCGTCCCACGTGGGACATTAGTTCTGAATCAAAATTATTTATAACCACGTCATAGAGTCAATAATTACATACGGTGCTGGAATTTGGGGTGACGCCATCAGATACAAAACTGTTCGCGAAACCCTAAAGTCAATGCAGCGCATGTTTGCAATCCATGCTGCAATTGCTTTGTCGTCTCTTACTCCTCTGCACCTGAAAATAAAAGAAATAAAAGATATAGAAACAGTAAAACATACCTCAATACCGAAACAGAAAAACCTGTCTCACAATTATTACATCCAGCTGAAAGAATCGAAATAAGAATAAAAGCAACTACAACACAAGATATCACAAAATGAAATGAAACCACATCAATAAATATTTACACAGACCGAAGCAAATTTAAGGATGACAAAGTTGGCGCGCATTCGTAGCATACATCCCTGATAGTAATAATATAATTAAAAAGTTTCGCCTCCACCATACTTGTTCAATCCATCGTGCAGAGCTGTATGTGATAAAAGAAGCGCTAGATTGGGCCATTAATAGGAAAATAAGTAATATCACAATATTATCAGACTCCCTTTCGGCATTAAATTCAATAAATAACAGGGAAAACGCAAATTTACTAGTAGCTAAAATCCATAAATTAATTCATAACGTAAGAAAAGTAGGGAGCGTCGTTTTCGTCTGGACCAAATTCCATACTGGCCTTGATGGAAACGAGACTGCTGATATTGCAGCAAAATCCGCAGCAAATACAGATAAACCGTACGCTTATACTAAAATTCCTATTAGTTACACCAAAGATCGCATTAAGAATGAAACATTAAATAAAACTAATGAAAAATATGCTACTGCAGATACGGGACTCAGGACAAGAACTTTACTACCTGACATTAATACAATCATACTACTGAATAATAAAATCAACATGCTACAAGTATCATCAATAGCATTATTCAACTTAAATCAATACTTAACGGGCCATGGTTTCCATTTAGAGTATATGCACAGACTCAAAATTAAAACAAATAATGTTTGTCCCTGTGGTAATAATAATATTCAAACTGTGGATCACCTATTACAGGATTGCCCCAAATATAGTATACAAAGACTTGAACTTAAATGATATAGCCGCATAAGGACGTGATATGAAACTGAATTTGAAAATATTTTAAAAAATTATTGTAAATATTATATAAACAATTATATGTAAATAATCGAATCCATATCAAAAATCATAATCCTCAAAATTTCAAAATCTACAAATCGACGTAATTCTCATTTTAACTAAGTAGTAATATATCTAATAAGTAAAATTATATAAATTGATACAAAAATATAACTGTATTAAGTTTACACAATTTAATACGACAAACAGTTGTGTCGCCCGTATCAAATCGCGGGGGCACATCAGGTGGAGTGTGGGAGTGTCAAAAAAATAAAAAGTCATGTAATTATTTAGTCTAAATATTCCAACATATAAATATTCAAATCTTCATGTTTTGAATCTTAGTGGTAATATTGTTGTTATAATTACTAATTTAACATTAGTCCACCTTCCCTCTTCAACAGATGATGAGATGTATTCTTAATTTATGGTCTAAAAGAGACTGGCTGCAAGTACAAAAGTATAAACACAATAGTCCAGTACAATATATACATATCTATATATTTTTAATCGGTACGCATCAAGATGCGTACTGCTCAAGAGCAGTGTTCATATATTTTTTAAAAACGTTGCTTGATGATTAATCTATCAATTATCAAAGTGAACCTGTTCCGCTCCGCCACGATGGCCACAGCTGTTACTAACTGTCACATGCAATGCATTACAGCGGCATTACAGCGGCATTTTTAATATTTGTCAAATATTAATCACACACTAAGGAATGGAAAAACATTTTTTCGAAAACGTATAAAGAATTGAAGTCGCGTCCAAGCGCTCTGACCGCTAAGCCATACGTTCTTATTCAGCCTCGTCAATATTTTTGTAGATTTGTTACTTATTTTAGTTGTTAGCATCTCTGTAGACAGTTTTTTTACAAATTTCTTTTATTCAAGGATTATTTCTATAAACAATAATTTAGCAGGACAGAATGGTGTTTCTGAAATATTTTAGATATTTTTAAATGCTAATCAGCGGGAGGCGCAGGTTCGTTTTTCTCATTTAGCGGTATTGTAATTAAATTTTATTTCTATACATATTTTATATTCTAAAAATGTAACTTTGCAAAATTTTGTAATCGATATAAGTTGACTGCGTTTGTGTTTTTTTTCCTTTTGGAGCCTTTATTTAGTAGCCCAAAAAAAATTTAATTTTATCCCTCCACCCATGATATTGAAATTTATACATAAGTAAATAAAATACGATGCTAAAGTATTCATATGTGCAAGTTATAATATATTTGAATGAAAAGAGAATGCACCTTAATAGTTTTTGTTGAATTTAAATGTAAATAATTAAGATCTCTCAATAGTAATTTAGAAATATATTCGGTCAAAACACCTCTGTGAGCCACGTTACGCACGTTACCTTTTCCCTTTAATAAACTATGGACAAATAATAGTATTTTAGTTTTATGTAACTATCTATTTTTATTTCAGCTCAGGCTGCAGTGGATGCTTTGCCATTCTGGTCCGAAATCACACCAAGATGGATTACCTTGTTACAGATGAGTTAGAGAAGCAGATTGCAGGGTCCAAAATACCGTTACAAGTAATATACTTCTCTAAGGACTCTCAATTTCGTAAAGAAATGCAAAAGCTAAAACAGCAACAAAAAAGCTTTTTATTTCTCGATGAAAATATGTATCGACATACTTTAAATATATTTGATGTTTACTTACCACCTTGCTTAGGATGTAGAAGTTTGGATTACTTTGTAAGCAACATGTATTCAGGCAGATTTCGTACTGGAAATGGTCTTATTCTGAGACTAAATGCGCCAGCCATATACAAAATGATTAGTGATATTAAACCAAATGCAACACAACTCTTGAAAATACTTGAAAATGCGATAGACTTGCCTGATATCGAAGAGGCTGCTTGTCAATGGGCACTCCAGAATTTTGAAGAGTTTAAACTACTTGTACCCCCAAATTTTAATAATAAGTTGACATTTTTTATTGACGTTTATCTTTGTAACGACAGCCGTCACTATGTAATTACTAAAGAAGAAAAGGGGTATATAGAAAAAATATTGAAGCAAATTTTTACAGATATTATTCTTGTTGCCAACTTAATTTATTTGAATTGTCAAGATAGTAACAATGTTGCAAATAAGCTCGACAAATTAGCTCATAATAAGGCAATAGAGGGTTCAAAGAAATGGAGATCAACAGTCGGTGTAATAACTTGGGGCTCGATACCAGGTGTGGAGTTAGGGGCGCAGCGAGCTAAGCAAGTTGGGATGCCAATGTTGTTGGCGGGTCCTACCTCCCCTGATGTACCGCTAGGATCGATTGTTCACGCCGCTACGGGCAGACTCACTGAACTGACTCGTGCGTATATAAATCTACTAGGCCTATGCGATTGGTCTCGCGTAGCTATTATATCAGATAATACAACTTATTCCAAAATGTTCATGCAACAATTACTTCTGACAGAAAACAATATTATTTATCGAGAAGTTATAGTTACGTCAGAGAGTGTCAATTCACACTTACAACGCTTAGAAGAAGACGATGCACGCATTATATTAATCAATGCGCATTGGAAAATGTCTAACACTATTCTGAGCGCAGCTTTGAATATGGGCATGACCGACGATCGCTTTGTATGGATTACTAGAGATTGGCAATGTATGGACGGATGCGACAATTTTAATATCACTCATTCGTTATATCATTACACTTTAGAAATGACTTCATATAAGAGCTTGAATTTGGGGGATTTGAAGATTATAAACAGTTTTCTTTTCAATCGCACTGACATTACCTCACGCAGTGTCGATTCATTATCGCTTATCGATGCTTTAGTACAATTCGGAAACTGGATAACTCCAGTTATACGCCAATATCCGTCTCATATATATTCTCTTCATGAACAAAATGGTACTCGGTAAGTATAGAACGCTTTTTTTCCAGACGACACTGCAGTAGTAATATTATGTGAATGATATACATTAGAATTACATAAAAAATATATGTGAAAAAAATTTAATTGCAGAAAAATATCAAGAAATTTCAACACGACAGCGCGAGCCATAAATACGTCACATCACTATCCGCTTGTTATAATTAGTAAATGGTTGGGAAGTAAGGGAACTGTAGTCGCAGCATGGCATATTACTCCCGAAAATATAGAAGACGTCACTTGGAATCATAACGGTACTCAAACTTGTGAAAGGATACTTGGCAGGAAACCGCCCGAAGACAGGTTTAAATGCTTAATTCAATCAGGTGATCCCTTTGCACCACGATGCCATAGTACGATATTTTTTATAAGTATTCTCTTTGTATCTCTAACGTTTGCTGCACTATATAAAGTATACCGAAATAGGCAATTTATTAAGCATCAATATCAAGAAAATTTGATAAACAGCCGGCAGCGTGCCACTTCTGTACTAGAGAGCTACATAGTAAAGCGAAATGCAGTTCAGTTGATGCACGTAATAGGGCTTGGAAGTTTTGGCCAAGTGCGTTTTGCTAAGTTGCATAGAACTGACAGCGAGACCGTAGTCGTAGCGGCAAAAGAACCTCGAGATAGTTTCTCACTTCTTGATGAAAATATTTTCCTACGTGAAGCGGTTGTTCTTGCTCATTTAAACCACAAGAATGTCATCCGACTCGTGGGCGTATGCATAGAAGATGGCCCACCTATGGTTCTTATGGAGCACGCGTTTTATAATAATTTGCAACACTACCTTGTATTAAGACGGCAGTTTGTGGATGGACCTCGGCGCAGCCAGTTGACGCCCGATGAGACTAAGGAAGTGTCAGACGAGGAGCTAACACGGTTTGCACGAGAGGCGGCCGGTGCCGTAGACTACCTTACAAAATACAGACTCGTACACAGGGACGTTCGAGCAGCAAACTGCCTCGTGGATAAAAATCGATCATTGAAATTAGCAGATTTTGGTATGGCCCGTGAATTAGATAGTGAAGAACCTCAGTACGTATCGCAGCGTCGTGCATTATTTCCCGTCATTTGGATGGCACCGGAGAGCATTAAGTCTGGTATATTTTCACCTGCTTCGGATGTGTGGTCCCTTGGAGTTTTATTTTTGGAGGTTGCAACTTTTGGTTCTCGACCTTTTGGAGACTGGTCGGTTGATGTAATAGTCCAATACATACGAAGCGGAGGACATCCACCATTACCACCAGATACCTCGATATACACGTAAGTTTCAATATATTCGTGTGTGTATATGTATTAAATTTTATACTTGTGGCTATACCCAAAATTTAACTTTATCTGAAAGAATTAAAATTTCAGGTTAAAATTTCCTATACTGTTAAAATCCTGTTCGCATTCGAAGAGAGATGAGCTTTTTCCCGACCGTTTTTTTTTTCTAATTACAATGAAGTGGGGAACGGAATTGTTGTAAGAGCTCTGCTATAATCGGGATACAGCGTGAAGTTAAAGAAAAAAAAACAATGAATAAAATTTAAAATTGTAAGTTTCAGTAGGTGATATAATATTGCAATATATTATTTGTTTTATACATTACAGCAGCAGACTGGTGCTGGAATGTTGGCACTCGGAGCCGGAGTGTCGACCGAGCGCCGAGCAGTTACAAAAATATTTAAGTTGCAATCCGCATGCAATCTCCCCGGCTCTGCTGCCGCCGCATCCACTGGGATTTACAGTCAGTTATACACATTCATAAATATCAAAGAAAAGCCTGTACAAAAATATTATATATGTATTAAAATGTTTCTAGTACTATTGAATTATTTCTTTATTGCTTTATATTATTCAATATTAATCAAATAAATTAAAATATTGCTGATGCTATAGTTTGTTTCAGCGATTTAAGTAATCTTTACTAATATTATAAATTCGAAAGTAACTCTGTCTGTCTGTCTGTCTGTCTGTATGTCTGTCTGTTACGCTTTCACGCCTAATCCACTGAACCGATTTTAATGAAATTCGGTATAAAGATAGAACTGAACTTGGGAAAGGAGGATACTTTTTATCGCGAAAAAAATGATAGAGGGGGTTGAAATAGGGGATGAAAGTTTGTATGGAAGTTCCTTATTGTCAAACATAAAATCATGTAAGATTGTTTAACTGTTTACAACTTTGACACATAAACCACTTAACCAATTTTGACAAATAGTCAAGACCTTGGGAAAGACTATAGGATACTCCTTATCATATCGCGCGATATAACCGAATTTCACGCGGGCGAAGCCGCCGGCGGAAAGCTAGTACCACCATAAATTACTTTAAATACAATTGCCATTATTATTATCAATTATTCTTAACCATGCCTAATAGAAAAAAAAAACCTATATAATAAAACCTAAAAATAGAAACTAATTCTACTACCATGTGGAATATCCATTTGTCTGCCGAAACTAAGAATGAACTTCTATGAACGTCCATAAAATGACTAAACAAACATAGGATCCTCTTTTTCTCTCTCTACGACATGCTTATATTGCTAGTAAGTTTTTTTTTAAATATGTAGATATTCATTTTCATACTTTATCTACTTCAGATCAATATAGACTAAAGTTAAAACAAGACACAAAACAACATCAAAATATAAAAACACACATAAACTTTCGTTTATCTTTATTCAACTAGATTTATTCGTAAATGTAATCAGTGCATATTGCTTTATTGTATTATAATATAGGTATATATTGCCATTGCAAAAATAGATTTAATTTTCCTTCCTAAATGACATTAAATAATGTTTTTTTAATAATGTACAGACCACCCTCACACATGCGCACGCATACATACACTAATACTTTCTAGGAAGGCACCAGAAAATATGAGTAGGTAGGAAAATTTTCAAAGTATACAACTTACACTTTTGCAAAAAGCGTGCTTTGAAAGACCTCGTGCGACGGGCCGAGGTTAAAATAATTGAACATCCTAAATTTCATTTTTATCGTGAGATTAGATATCTACAAACTTTATTAAAACATTTTACATTTACTCAGTATCTCAGTAATTTTCTATTCATAAAATATTCAATTAAAAGAGATATAATTTATTTAATTGATATTGCAATGTATATTTAAAATGTTGCAATCATAGCTTACAGAATTCTTCAAATATTAAAACGCAAATTATTGATTATTTTTATGACAATATGACTCAAATTACTTCAACTATGTAAAACCAGGACCAACATTTAAAACAAATTAAAAAAAACTATGACAAAAAAATAACAACGGACTTCTATTTCATGATAGAAATGTAGTTGTCTATGGCATTGTGTACGTACTCGGTGCCACAAAGTATAAATACTTTTTTCATGTCCCTAATAGCGGCGGCCTTCTTGACATTTATGTTTTTTAGTTTGACAGTGACGGCTGACGGCTGAGTCTGTCTTCTTGTTGTGAGTTGTCATTGTGTTTTAAGTTGTAACAAATTAGGAACAATACCACTAAAAGTTAAAAGAAGTAAAAAAAACTACTATTATAAAGAAAATAGAAGTCAGCAATGTCTATGTTGCTTATATTCGAATGTGTAACTTAATTATTTTGACAATATTTCAATTGACAATTTGAACAGTGCACTAATTGATAGAAACAATGGGAATCTTCGGAGCAACTTCGCCATTCGATCAGGATGTTGGTGCGTTAAAAACCATTATATGTTTCAAATAAATTACTTATTGTTTAAAAATATTACTGTTTTTAGATATTAAGACCTTATTCTTCTTTTACAAAATTCTGTATAATGGACTTATATTTACTTTTCTTTACTTGTTTCGTAAACATCTGACTAGATTTCTTGCAGAATAATGAAATTTTATCTAAAATTTGATTGTTCATTTAATAGTTCTATGTACTTATATGTATTTACATATGTATATATACTATGAGTCATGAATTTTACTTTATCTAGCTTAGTCATATTAATTAAATTTCTTTTTTATCACAACAAATAATGATAAAGTGTGTTTACTCTAACTGTTGTCACATATAAATGAGAATTGCTTTATATTTTGATTAAGTATATATTGAATCATTATGTTGCATATAAAAACATAACATTACCCTATCAGTATCAATTACAAAGAAAGTACAACATTTTCATCATTTTCTACATATAAAAATAATAATATAATACCTTGTTATTGTTATACCTACAAGGTCTTCAAATTTAACAATCATTGACTTATATATATATATATATATATATATATAATATATATTGGTTGTTATTTGTTGTGAATTCAAATTAAAATGGTGTTTGGAACAATGGGTGTTAACAACAAATATAAGTATTATTATGATTTCTGTTGTCACTTGATAAGAATGTACAACTTAATTGGTTAAAGTACTTGGATGGATACCAAGAAATATAAGTTTAAACATGGCTGTAATAATTTTTTTATTTGTTATTTTTTTCTATGATTTACATTGTGTACATCATTTATCAAAAACATAGTATAATGTTTTAAAAAGAATATATATCTACAATTTAAAAAGAATGTGTACACATTAACAGTTTTAGTTCGAACAACATATTGGGTGAATTGATTTTGAGAACTGAGAATCCTTATGTAGCCATCTATATGTTGTTTTACCAACATCTATATCTTATGTTATCTATATGTTATGTTACCAACCAGTTAAATTGTAAAAACTAAGTAAAAGAGATATGTCCGAGCAGTCCAACTAACTTGTCCAACAAGACAACTTTTTCCAGATGATCATATCAGACTTCCTTTGATAGTAGACTGTTTACATAATGTCATTTGAAATTAAGATATATACTAACATTGAACATGATTATGAAGTTCATTAATCAGAAAGGAGGGAGAATTGGTATTACAAGTATAGAGAACATGATACTCTGTTGTAATTGTTTTTAAAATATTACATGTTATATCTCATATATACTCAATGCTTTTTATTACCAGACTGAGGAAACAAAAATAACTTAAATTCTTAAATTTAATAATTCCTTTGAGTTAGCATAGAACTACAATATTTATGTTTACAGTTAGACAATGTTCCACTACACTTTACTATCTTTAAATTTAAAATGCCATAAAACAGTATGTATTGATTATTACAGCAATGGAAATATTTATATATCAAATATTAAAATTTAATTTTAGTATAATTAAATTTCCTGTTTGACTGTATTTTTTTTAAATAGTGACAGTTTGGCAAGTCAGGATGAACAGTTTTTGTCACATATTTTTTGTGGTGATCTTTGAAATGTCAACTCTCAAGCAATGTATATTTCCATACCAAAAATATACATTTATTTTTATTCTTTAATTGTTTACAGTGCACTAGAGTGTAAGTATATCCCACATACCACAGTAGCAAAATTAAGTGAAATTATTTTGACTCGCAATGTTTTGAAATTATTTTAACCAAATTAATCACATATATTATATTAAAATAATAAAACTATTTTATCTGGATTAATCGCGTACATTTTAGTATTCAGAAATACATTTTTGGAAACCCGACATACTAGTACAAAGTGTTCGACGTTGTAATCTGATTAAAATAGTCTTATTTAACAATCGCATGTGATTTATTATCCAACTACATTCTTGGAACTCGACAATTCTTATCTATATATTAATACGCGAAGAAAAAATGTTGTATCCTTTTTTAAGGAAATTTCGCGGACGAAGGAGCATGAAACTTGGCACACTTGGCGAAGAAGTGCAGAATGACAATATAATTTTAAAATAATGTATGAGAAATATATTAAAATAATAAAATTAGTGTCCTCGTTGACGCGTTAACAACGCGTTATACGTTAATTTGACTAAACATGATGTCAATTTATGATAGTGAGCTTATTATTTATCTATTCATTTAATACGTGAAGCAAAACCTTCATACCCCTTTTAACTCTACTCAACCACGACGGTCACATCACTGTCGGTGACAGCATATATTTATTTTTATGTATAAAATATTCGACGCGGTCGGGTTTCAGAGCGCGCCACCAGCGAGAACAACACGAGCGAGGAGTGGGGCCTCATCCTGGAGATCTGCGACCGCGCGGGCGCCAGCGCGGCCGCCGCGCGCGACTGTCTGCGCGCCGTGCTGCGCCGCCTCGCGCACGCCGACCCGCACGTGCAGGTGCACGCCGCCACGCTGCTGGACGCCTGCGTCGCCAACTGCGGCCGCGCCTTCCTGCTCGAGGTCGCTTCGCGCGACTTCGAGGCCGAGTTCCGGCGCCTGCTCGCGCGCGCGCAGCCCGCCGTCGCCGCGCGCCTGCGCGCCATGCTGCGCAAGTGGGCCGACGGGGACTTCCGCGACGACCCTCAACTCGACCTCATCCCCTCGCTGCACGCCAAGCTGTGCGCGGAGGCGGGCGCGCCCCCCGCGCCGCCCGCCGCCGCCGCCCCCGCCGCCGCCTCCGCCGCGCCCGACGCCGACAAGCGCGAGCAGGAGGAGCTCGCGCGCGCCATCGCGCTGTCGCTACGCGAGAGCGGCGCGGCGGCGGCGGGTGCGGGCGCGGGCGCGGGGGGAGGCGCGCTGTACCCGCGCGTGGAGGAGGCGGGGGGTGCGGGCGCGGGAGGCGCGCAGGCCGCCGCCCGCAAGGTGCGCGCGCTGTACGACTTCGAAGCCGCCGAAGACAACGAGCTCACCTTCCTCGCCGGTGAAATCGGTCAGTCGCATATTCAGTCACTACTATATATTTAATAACGAGTACCGACAGGGCCTCGTAAAAATACAACCTCCCTCTGTCCACCACCCCGGACTGTGTGACGACTGTGTTCGGTTCAAACTTTCCTATTCATAATCTTTACAAATTGGTTAATAAGTACAATGACATTATTATTTTTATTTATTTATTTTTCACAATATAAAAAACACAACATTTTACATTTATTCCGTCAAACCATTAAAATGGTTTATCGACGGACTACACTCTCTTATTTTAAGTACATATATATAAAAACTTACACAACAATTTTTGTACTAAACTTTTTTACAACAATATATTTATTTTGCTAATTAACAACATAAGTTGATTTTATTACATAAATGTGGGTATTTCAAAAACAATACTATTTATCATTGTTACCGGGTGTTAATGTGCGTTATTGCGGCACGGCCATACGAGCTTTATTATATTATACGAGCTTTATTTTATTTATTTATTTTTTTGAATATTTTAGATTATAATTTTATAAAATTTTACAATAGATCTTTATATAATAATTATACAATACAATAAATACATTATTTTATTGTTTAATAATTATTTTATAAGATTATAGTATATAAAAGTTTTAAGTATTTATGGTATACCATTTTTTTTCTTTTTTTTACTTTTAATAGAATTATTGATTTTTTTTTTTATTTACTTGGTTACTTTTTACAATGGTAATTTATAATCTTTTGCTATCAATACTTGTTTTAATTTATGTTTCACTACATTAAACGATCTTGATAAAACTTTTGTATCTGGTGGCAAAGAATTAAATATTTTTGGAACTGTCCATTCTTTCGTACGTTTGCCATAGAAATTATTTACTTTAGGTATTTTATATAAAGTGTTATTAGAATTTCTACGTGTGATATGTTCATTATTAATTTTGATTTTAAATTCATTGCTCCAGAATTCTGATAGGGCTATTAATAATATTAATTTCTTTTGTACTGGAAGAAGATTATGTGTTTCAAATATCTTTTTTTTCAATATCTTTTTTATTTCATTCTTTACAATTTTCTTACTAAATATAAATTTTAAATATTTTTCTTGCAAGTTCTTAATTTTACATATATATGTGAAAAATGTAACATTCGAGTCCATATGATACTACTGTTTCGACTAAACTGTGATACAGTATGTGCATTACATATTTTGGAGTTGAATGACGTAACTTCTTAAAGCTACTTAAAATAATTCTTAATTTATTACAGACACTTGATACTTGATATTTCCAATTAAAACAGTCATCTAAAAAGATGCCTAAATATTTGTATTTTGTTACAACTTCTACGTAATTACAATTACAGATGAGGTTTTTATGAAGGCAATCATATGAGTGCCCTTTTACTTTTAGATCTCTGTTGTACCGCTTATAATTTGAACTTATACATAGTAATTTTGTTTTTTTAGTATTGAGTATAATGCCATTATCGTGTGACCATTTCGTTATATTATCAAAATCTGCTTGGATATTCATTTCAATCGAATGCTGATCGTAGGCGGCGTACAATATACATGTATCGTCAGCAAACATATATTTATGACATCTATTTATTACCGATACTAAGCAGTTTACATGAATGATATAACACATTGGACCTGTTACAGATCCCTGTGCAACTCCATATTTCATGGATTTTTGGCTGCTATATTTATTATTTACTTTCACAGTGAAAGCCCTATTTGTCAAATAATCCCTGAACCAACTTAACATACAACCACGTATCCCACTTTCTTCAAGAGATTTTAACAAAGTTGGATGATCTAAAGTATCAAAAGCTTTTCTAAAATCAATAAACAGTACTGCAACTAACATTTTCTTATTTAAGTAGTTATTTATGTCATTTGAGAATTTTGATAATAATTGTGTAGTATTTTTACATTTTTGAAAGCCGTACTACACAACCGTACTAGTGTACGGTGTCTAATAAGACATTAATGTAGATTTAATCTACAAGATTCGATTAATGTTAAATACAAAGTACCAGTCATCTTAAAATAAATACTTGTTATTATACTTTTGCTTCATTTTTTTGTGTCCTTTTTTTGTCTTATATCGCACTTAGGAATTTATTTTATTCTTACTAAACAAAGACTTTTCTTTAAGACAAAGTGAAAAATTTATTATAATAATTAAGTTGGTTGCGCTTGAAACTCGATTAGCATTTTGTATATATATAAGCCTCAAATTTAAATGACTTAAATTTGGATTGGATATGTTCAAGGTTATTGATTAACAAGGATATTGATGTATGATGCAATAATGAAACTGTAATATCGATAAAATTAACAAAACCCAATAAAATATTACAATAAAATAATAAACTTAAAACAAACCTGAATCGATACAATTGTCAATACCAAACCCTTATAAACCACTTCACCATAACAACACTCACTCTAAATCAAAAGTCAGTAAGTGACAAAGTCAAGCTTGACCCTCGCCCGCGTACAGTATAAAAGTTAACCCCTTCGTTTCGTAGAAATTTCAAGAAACTCTCGACCAGTAACGTAAGCGATTTATATTATATTAAAATAGTAATATCTTCTAAGATGTTCATTGAAATTAAGTGATGTCAAAGACAATTTTGTTCATAATTAAATACTCTTAATTAACAACACATTTACTCGTATTTGGATAAAGATTAATATTATTACGTTAATACAATTCTTAACAAATATTGCACTAATTTCGATCAAATTTGATTACCATATAAACGGTTCTAGTGAGATAATCTTAAAAGATAGACATATACTGTCCCGGACATTTTTTTATATCATTTCAAGAGGAATAATTCTTTCATACATATATTTTTGGTATCTTGAACCGTTTTTACTGCGCACGCAACTAAAGCCCTCAAGGGTGAATAATTTTCTCCGTTTTTTACATATTTTCCATTATTTCTTCGCTCCTAATAGTTGCAGCGTGATGTTATATAACCTAAAGCCTTCCTCGATAAATGGTCTATTCAACACAAAAAGAATTTTCCAATTCGAACCAGTAGTTCCTGAGATTAGCGCGTTCAAACAAACAAACGAACAAACAAACTCTTCAGCCTTATATATTAGTATAGATGTATTCGTATATAGGTTTATTTTTTGTGAACGTCTTCGGTAGTTGATTATTTATAAATCGATATTTAAAACTCGAAGCAAATATTTTTTTTATTTTAAATAATATTTATTTCTTTCTTACTTTGTTTTAATTTAACGCTTCCGCCTGACGGTTCACAGTGCACGTGACCGACTCGAGCGACCCCAACTGGTGGAAGGGCCACAACGAGCGCGGAGAGGGCCTCTTCCCCGCCAACTTCGTGACCACCGACCTGCGCGCGCCCGTACAGGCGGAGGCGGGCGCGGAGGCGGGCGCGGCGCGGCGCGTGCAGTTCGCGGAGGCGGAGGCGGAGGCGGACGAGGCGGCCGCCATCGACGAGGCGGAGATGGACGCGGCGCTGGCGGCGCTGCACGAGGCGGACCCGGCGCGCGCCTCGCCGGAGCCCGTGGGCGCGCACGAGGCGCGCGCGCTGCGCATGGGCCCGCTCGTGGACGCGGCGCTGGAGCGCGCCGACCGCCGCCACGCGCGCCTCACGCAGCTCAGCGCCGACCTCGTGGACGCGCTCAACCTCTACCACGAGCTGATGCGCGAGCGCGCGCCGCCGCCGCCGCCGCTACTGGCGTACCGCCCCTACGCGCCCGCCGTGCTGCTGCCGCCCGCCGCGCCTCACGCGCCCGCGCCCTCGCCCCTGCCGCCCGCGCCGCACCAGCAGCCGCCGCCGCCCAGGTGACTGCGCTCCCCGCTCCCCACTCCCGCTCCCCGCTCCCGCTCCCCGCTCCCGCTCCCCGCTCGCGCTCCCCGCTGACGCTCGTGTCTCGTGTTGCAGGTGCTGAGGCGGCGGTCGCGGAGACGCGCGCGTTCATTCCTTCGAAGTCATATTTATATAATGAATGTTGGCACTCGTTGCCCTCACGTTACTAGTTTGTTAAATTAAATAAATATATTGTGATTATCCAAAACGTCCGACGCTCGTTTTATTTGCTCGGAACTAGGGACGCAGGAGAAGAATGAAGACGTTAACGAGATCGTAATGCAATCGATCGTAACACCAACTAAGATGAGATTTTTAAAAAAATTGACCCCCAGTTAAGTAAAAATCACTTCGTCAGTGTCAAATGTTTTATGGAGAAAACACAAAAAATCGCAAAAAAACACAAAAAAACACAAAAAATCGATAAAAAAGAGACTACATTATGAGAAACTGCATATTTAAAAAAATCCAGTAGCATTACACGACCTTCATCTATCTTTAATGATATAAAAATGAATCGCTGAATATATTGCTAAGCGGAAATCTCGAGAGCTGAACTGATTTCGCTAACTCTTTTTTTCTTTCTTTGAAGTATGAGGATGGTTCTTACGGAGTAAAATAATTAAAAAATTGCCTGAAAAAATCTAAAAACAACACTTTTCTATATTCCCATAAAAAAAATCGTAATAATACTTAAAATTAATTGGAACTTTAGCACCATACCATAAAGTTTAAATGTTAGTGGAGGGGTTCCGGGAAGGCAAAACAATTGAGTGACGTTAGTATCGTATAGATATTAATATCGTCTACCATAAAGTGCTACAATAAAAATAGAACTTAATAAGGAATCTGAAATTGTATCATTGTGATTTTTTAGTAACTAAGTATTTAAAGAATTTTAAGTGTATTATAATTTTTATTCTTTGACATAATGTAATTGTTGACGTGTCAAGTTTCTGTTTTTATTTTACTAGGTGATCTAGTGTCCCGAATAGCAGAATAAATATTAAAAAAAATAAAATTAATTCTTTGGTGGTAGGAGGTTCGTCCTCCGTGTGTTTCGGTTCGATGGTATGTAAGCCAGGTTTTCCCCTTTCCCACCCATCCTTTCCCCAAAATGTGGTGGTTCCGATAGCGGACTACTACATTGTCAAACCCGGGGGGGGGGTTTGACAATGTAGTAGTCCGCTATCATCTGTATTCTCTAGGTTGGCAACGCATCTACAACATCTCTGGTAGTAAGAAGTAGTAGAGTAATATTATAAATTATACAAGTATACATATACCTAAATAAATTATATATGGCAAATATATATGGCCTCTATAATAATAACACATGATGATAATTAATATAAATCTAACATGTCAAAATCAAAATATTCTTTATTCAAATAGGCTATTACAAGCACTTTTGAATCGTCAATTTACAAAAGGTGTCGGTAGTGTCAGTCCTAACGGAAGCTACCACCGGCTCGGAAGACAGTTCTGCTGAGAAGAGCCGGCAAGAAACTCAACATTTGCTCTTTTCAAATAAAATTTTACATTAAATTTACAGCAACGATAAGCCTCCCGAGCGAGCTTCAACAGCATTTAATTCCACACTTTAACATCTGTATAGTATTCTTAGACGAACAATATCTTCTGTTACGATTTTATAAACATACAACATGAACTCCAACATGACTACCGATCATGATGAAACTATGCACACTGTGTGTATTTTGATCCGACTTTAGAGACAGGATAGTTCAAAAAAAAAAATTTAATTGTAGAAAAATATAATTTCATCAGAAGAGTAGTTCTAGTACTGAACGTAAGAAACTATTTCGCTCCATGTTTCTTCCCTTCTAGTCGCAGCTCTCTGCTTAACACGAGAAGGTTCATTTAATGTGCTGAATGAAGGTATCTTAGTGTCTGGTTCACGTCAGATATATTATATCTTTTTCTTTTTTTTAGCTTCACGCTGTATCCCGCATAAAGCAGGGTAGGCAGAGAGAACCTGAGAACCTAATGTTAAGACACTCCGTTCTCTTTCAACAATTCTGTTTCCCACTTTCCGCCGAATCGAGGAATGCCTCGCAATGGCGTGCTGAATGGTGGAACTTGACGTCGCGCTTTGCCTTGTTACCACAGCAAGGAAATGAAAATATTAAAATAATATTTAGTATTATTTTAATATTTTCATTTCCTGGAGTGGGAATCGAACCTACAGAGAAAAAGCGAAAAAGTTACATGCTTCATTTTTGCGCGTCAATTAATTTACCACCGACTCACTAATGTTAATGCCTCAGACCTGGCGACAACCGGCGCAAGAAACTCAGCAGGATTTATAGATTTACAAATAATAGATCACGTTTTCAAAAATGTATTGAGAGGCAACTGTCAATATATTAATCTCCTTATTATTTATTATTTTAAACAATCTTTAGGCTTAAGTCGTAGATTGCGCGCAGAGCTCGCTTCCGCCAGATAAAGATTGAATGAACAGCTGCCGCATTACCCTAAAGTATAATGCCATTAGATATAATATGAAATTAGATAAAATAAACAAGACGAGCTGTTTCCGTCGGTTAATGACTTAATTTTTTTAACCGGTAAAGCTGCTGAGCTAAGTCTATGCGCCAATCTATCAAAATGAGGTATATACTGTAATTTAAAGTTAATAGTGATATGGTAGAATCAACAGAGCCCATGGCTTCACCACTCAAGAGAAGGTACATCGGCTTTAACAATTTTCTTATTAGGGATTCTAAATAATTAAAATGCATTTAGTTTAGTTTTGATAGATATCTTTTTATCTCATATATTTAAGAGATGTAGAGATGCGATCTCTTCGGCGAATATGCGTTTGACAGTTTGACTGACCGAATCCGCAAAAAAATAGATAGTTAGAAAGACCGATATAAGCGAGAATGTTATAGTAAGAATGAAGAACGTGCTCTACTGAGCACTGAACTGTACTGAGTGATGAAAGAATGGTAAGAAAGATATAAGCGTGAAGTAGAATAAGGTAGGTAGGTATATAATATTTAAAAGCTTATATTAATAATAACATAAATATACCCTGTTTAAGTTAGCTTGATCTTTTTGACAGACGGGCTAGTGATGGCAAATAGAAAATACCTCTCGATGCGATAATACGATGGAACGCACAATTCAAATTAGAATTCCATTTTTTTACCTTATTTGTCTAACAAAAGAGTTATACCAGCCAAGCCAAGCCAAAGCCAAGCCAGTGATCCTAACTACTAGCAAAAGAGACCCCACGCAAAAGGACCCTCGTTCGTAACATTAACTTTACAATGATCTTTAATAATGATTTTTTGTAATCGATATTTGTAACAGTTATTGCCTGTTATTCGCGTCTCTTCCGTCCGACCGATGTAACACAAGTTTCTATCATTTTCAGTGTTCCTTGGGACTTCTGTGTTATCTGTATTTTTTAAAATATTTTTACAATTTTTAAATAATTAAATTGGAAAAATAATAAATACATAATAAAATTATATGTTCGTCATTGCAAAGTTATGTCGATCAGAAAATTCACATCTGTCAAAAAAACCAAGCTATATTGTACAGGGTATAGGAGTATAGTGCTCAACTGACACGTTCCAAGCGCCATAATTACTGAACTGAACTGAACTCTATATGAGTACCTTCATATGCTATAATTTTCCTCAGTTTTAATGTTAACAGGAAAATGAAAGCAGTATGGCGAGGGTCGTAAAGTCGCGAGACAAACGAAGTTGCGGGCATCATCTAGTCATATATACTGTACATGAGCAATCAATAAATAAACAGTATTTACCTACTGAGATAAGTTACAGATCAATTATATAAAGATAACGATACTCGAAGTTATACCGGAAAATAATTGTGATAACAGTAATGACAGTGCGTCACTAAACGCACACTAAAGCGTGTACGAGTACTTAGACAATTGTGTTTAACAATATTTGCATGTTTATATCAGCTGTATTGTAATAATAAATATTTTTATATTAATTACGTAGATAAAGATAACATTTTGATATATTATTTTTGTAGAGACGGCGCTCCCTTGGCTGGAGATACTAATTGCTGCTTAATGACTTTTGTTCCGTGAATGTCATAAAGCATCACGGTGCAATAGGATACTGTCTTAATGTAATCGCTGTTGTTGTGTGTTCGATCCCACTCAGGGTGGAGTATATTCCACTCTGGTAAGACAAATTACAACTGACAATTCTGGTAAAACAAATGTTGAAATTCAGCACTGAATGCTGCTTTGAATTCAGGCGAAAAGCGAAGAGTCGCATTTCTTGACAATAATATATAATTAGAAGTCCTGCTAACTATATTCAGCAAGACAACTATGGTTCTTCATCAAGCGTTAAAGATTTTATATTTAATATATGTCAACGGAAAATGCTTATTACGCTGAACAACTGTTGTTAAGATGTCTTTTCTTTATTTGTTACTGTTTAGCTTGACTTATGGTTCTTCATCAGATGTTCCAATCTTCATTTTTTTATGTCAACAGAAAATGCACATCACGTTGTACAATTTGATGTTACGAAATTATTACAGCCTAAGTTCTGCTCAGGACTAAAAGCTACCACACAATAAATTAAAAGATGTACTCGTACAAACAGACGAACATACTGACAAATATTTCAAAAATCATAGATTCGTATTCTATAAGTGTTTTTACACCCACCTGACCGTTTTTTTTACAAATATTTTCAATATACGGACTCATCTTTCCTAGAAAATGTGGCCTAAGAATAGTCTGTCTCATTCTATAAGCAGTTGGCTAACCGCGGTCACCTGTTCACCACCTTTATGCGGTCGAAAAACACAACAGTTCATATCAACATTTAAACTAAATATTGCGACGTGGAACGTTCGCAGCCTTTTAGACAGTGGTCAGAGCTCTTGTCCTGAGAGAAAAACTGCTTTGATTGCGAGAGAGCTGGCTAAATATAACATCGACATTGCCGCCATTAGTGAGACGCATCTCAGTCACTCCGGAGAATTATGCGAGTACCTGGGCGGCTACACTTACTACTGGAACGGAAAGCACAGTACAGAGAAAGCTGCTAGTGGAGTGAGCTTTGCTGTGCGTAATGACTTGGCACGAAACTTACTGGAGCTACCGAAAGGTATCAATGACAGAATAATCACATTAAGGCTTCAACTGTCATCAAAGAGGCACATCCATTTGATTAGTGTTTACGCTCCTACTCTACAAGCTTCAGAAGAAGAAAAAATCAAATTTTATTATGAACTTGGTAAAGTTCTCACTAAAATTCCTTCTGCAGATAAGATCCTACTCTTGGGTGATTTTAATGCACGAGTCGGGAGTGATTACATTGCTTGGGATGGAGTTCTTGGCCGTCATGGAATTGGAAAATGCAACAATAATGGCCTTGATCTGCTCACCCTATGTGCGAAATTCGGCCTATCAATTACAAACACCTATTTTCGTTTGCCTGAAAAATTTAAGACCATGTGGATGCATCCGAGATCAAAGCACTGGCATCTCTTGGATTATGTCATAGTACGCAAGAGAGATCTCGGTGACGTTTTGATAACTCGTGTACTGAGAGGTGCCCAAGGATGGACCGATCATCGACTAGTTCGGTCTAAATTCAAGTTACAGCTAAAAGCACCACGTCGAAATGCTCGTAAGGTTCCAACAAGGCTACACTGTGCAAAACTAATTGGTTTTATATAATTATATTAATATATATTATGTAGCAATATATTTGTAATAACTAGATAATTAGTGTTAAGGTATTCATATTATTTTTGTATAACTTCAAAATACGTAATTAGTAATAATGAATTTTAGTAATATGTATAATTTTTATATTTTGATATGGCAGATGATTTAAAAATATTGTGCCAAGAGTTAAAATTGATTAAAGAATACTTAAGGAAAATTGGTCCTGAACGTAGAAAGGGTAACATTTACATTGTTAAGTTAAGCGAAGCAAATAGTTTGTATAGCCAATATTTAACATTAAATTCTTATTTGCAAAAAGAAGTAAATTGTGATAATATTAGTGCTAGCGATAGTGAGTTGATTGTCGATTATTCACAGCAATTTCTTTCATTGTATAAAGATATTGTTAGATATCAACGTCATCCGATTCGAAAGAATTTATTAGTAATTCAGGTCAGACTATAGAAACTATAAACATGGAAAAATTTGATTTAAAAGTTGCTCTGAGTTTGTTACCGGTTATGAATGACGACTTATCTGTAACTAAACAGTTAATAGATTCCGTTGAATATTATGAAACCACCCTTACTGCCGATTCTAAGCCCCAATTAATAAATTTTGTGTTAAAAAATCGTTTATCGCAATCAGCAAAACCTAAATTACATCCGAGCTATTCTAGTATTTCAGACTTAATGCATGATATGAAAAAAGAGCTTTTGCCGAAAAAATCTGCTACGGCCATCCAAACGCGGTTGCTGAATTTTAAGCAGAATGAGTTGACCATCGAAGAATACGGGGACGTTATAATTACCGAGGTAATCAATATCGAGGGTACCGTGCCCACCCACAGCACGGCGGTGGTATGAGCAGAGGCCAACAACCAACGTGGCGTGGCACTCAGCGAGGTAGATCATGGCGTGGTAATTCCCGCCCGTACCAGAATAGAGGTATGAAAAATAAAAACAATAGCTTAAACGTTGGGCAAAATCAAAGTTATGTAAACATCATCGATCGAAATAATGTACAGTCCCGACCCACCCCATCTGTTGATAATAATAATCAGTTTTTTCGTGAGTAAAGGTCATATATTTTTATGTAATAATAATTCGCGTTTAGTTCAATTTACTTTTAACAATTGTTTTACTTCACATTGTTTAATTGACACCGGCGCATCAATTTCCGCGCTAGAATCGAAACTTGTTTATACTTATAACATTCCATTCCATAAAGAGAAATGTGAGTTTAGCGGAATTGGAGGTAGTGTTGAAGCAATTGGATATGTCTTTCTTAATTTGGAAGTGCCCCAAGGATCTTTTAAACATAAATTCTTTGTATTTGATATTCTACCTACCAAAGTTCCTGTTATAATTGGCGATGACATTTGCAAAAAGTATGCGGCGATAATTGATTATGAAAATAATTATTTTTCATTGATTAATTCAAATAATGATCGAATGTATTTACCTACTTTTAGTAATATTACTAATGAGGTTTTGTATATTCCGTCGCGATCGGAATCTGTACGTTTTATAAATACTGATATGAGAGATGATTGTGTGGTATGTTCGAAAGAGTTATCGGAAGGTGTTTACTTAGCCAGTATGTTAGTAAGTCCAATTAGAGGGAAAATACCGATTCGAATAATAAATACAACCGACAGAGATTTTTGTTTGAGTGACGTAAGCCCTAACATTTATAGTGCGAGTGAGTATAATATATGTATGTTTGGAAAATCTAATAAGAACTCGGAACGCTTAAAAAAATATTTTCTATTTTAAAATTACACGAATATCTAAAGGGGGAAGAACAGGTATCAATCGAAAACATATGTGCGAAATACTGTGATATCTTTTATTTACCCGGAGACAACTTGACTGTGACTGATATATATAAACATACAATTACATTAAAACCCAATGTAGATCCAGTCTATGTAAAACTATACAGATTACCCCATTCTCAAAAAGTAGAAATAAAAAGGCAATTAGATAAAATGTTAAATCAAGGAATTATTGAACCTTGTAAGAGTGAATGGTTAAGTCCCATTCTACTAGTACCTAAAAAATCGGAAAATAACGATAAAAAATGGAGATTAGTAATCGATTATCGTAAATTAAATAATTCAATACTCGACTCTCTTTCAGGTTGTATATATTATACACATTTAGATTTAAATCAAGGTTTCTACAATGTAGAATTAGATCCAAATAGCCGTAGGTATACAGCATTCTGTTCTGGTCAATACCAGATGACCAGAATGCCAATGGGTCTTAAAACCAGTCCCAGTTCTTTCTCTAGAATGATGAATATGGCTATGGCAGGCTTAACATTTGAAAAATGTTTTATTTACCTTGATGACATCATAATTTTTGGTAGAAATTTAGCAGATCACAATAAAAATTTAACGGAAGTATTTGAACGATTAAAACAAGTTAATTTAAAACTAAATCCCGATAAATGTACATTTTTAAAAAAGGAATTACTGTATTTGGGTCATGTTGTATCTGGAGATGGTGTTTTACCGGATCCTGAAAAAATCAAAGTCTTACAAAATTACCCTATTCCTACTAATACAGACGAGGTAGAACGCTTTGTAGCATTCGCGAACTTTTATCGTAAATTTATTCCAAATTTTGCAGAGAAAGCTTTTTATTTAAATAAATTATGCCGTAAAAATTTACAATTTCATTGGAGTGAAGAGTGTCAACATTCATTTAATTCTTTAAAACAAGATATGATGTCACCTCCATTACTGCAATACCCAGATTTTTCTGAAAGTAACCAATTTGTAGTTCAAACGGATGCATCAGGTTACGCTATAGGAGCCGTACTGTCCAATAAAAATGGTAAACCTGTAGCATACTCGTATGCTAGCCGAACTTTAAATAGAGCGGAGAAAAACTACCCAACAATCGAAAAAGAATTATTAGCGATTGTATGGGCTGTTAAACACTTCCGGCCTTATTTATACGGACGTTCTTTCAAAATTTATACGGACCACAAACCTCTCATTTATATTTTTAACATGAAAGATCCTTCGAGTAGGTTATTGAAATTTAGGCTTGCGCTCGAAGAATACGATTATATAATATACGATTATATAATACGATTATATAATAATACGATTATATAATATACGATATACGAAGAATACGATTATATAGAATACGATTATATAGTAGAGTATGTAAGAGGAAGTGAAAATTCCGCCGCAGATGCTTTATCTAGAATACGTATTACATCGAAAGACTTAAAAGATATGAGTGAGTGTAGTTTGAATGTGTTGACTAGAGCTCAGAAGAAAAGGATGGAAGAGGAGCATAGTATGTCAGGGATGAACAATGATTCTTTGTGTGATAGTGTGAATACTGACGATTGGCTTGATCACCCAAGAGTCGTAGAGGTACACAACAAACCGAAGATATCGATAGAATTAAGATTTATCAACAAAAGTAATTTACAAAAATTACGAAAGGACAATGAAATCGCATGCGAATCTAGAACTTTTATATACGTTCTAAAGAAAATGACAATGTATATATATCCAGCTATTCGATCACAATTATCGCGAGGCGAATTTGTGAGGGAGCTGTCTGATTTTTGTAAAAAAATAAATGTTAACGAAGTATACTTCATGAAATGTAAAGAAAATAATAAATTTAAGAAACAAGTAATAAATGAAATTAAAAGTATTGAAAATTGGTCCGGTCCAAGAATTATTGTGATAAATGAAATTGAAAGAATTGACAACAAAGACGACCAAAGAGTAATATTAAATGATTTTCATCTCCTCCCCACTAGTGGCCACGCGGGTATTAAGAGGATGTTGAATAACATTAAAAAATATTACTTTTGGCCAGGTATCGAACGAGATATAACAGCATTTGTGAGACGCTGTGACAAATGCCATAAACAAAAGTATTCTATACCCGTTAGTGAGCCTATGACTGTAACTTCTACAGCTTAAACTCCCTTCGAAAAAATTTTCTTAGATATTGTAGGACCTTTAGATAGAGATAGTAATAATTATTCATATATATTAACACTCCAATGTGAGTTATCTAAATACGTAGAAGCATATCCGTTAGTTTCTAAGAGTTCAGTTGAAGTTGCACAGGCATTCGTAAATAACTTCATTCTTCGACATGGAATACCCAAGGAAATAGCTACAGATCGTGGTACCGAGTTTATGTCCACCGTAATGAAAGAGGTATGTAGTTTATTAAAAATTAAAAAATAAATTCCACAGCATACCATCATGAGAGCATTGGCGCTTTAGAAAATTCCCATAAGAGTTTAGGAGCATTTTTACGCATACAGACCACCACTTCGAATCTTGGAGTTCCTGGCTACCCTTTTGGTGTTTCTCGTATAATACTTCCGTTCACCGTGTAACAAAATATACCCCATTCGAGTTAGTTTATGGCAAAAAATGTACTTTACCTAGTAACTTAACAAAAACCGTAGAACCCCTCTATAATTACGATGATTATCCTTTAGAATTAAAATATCGCCTACAAACCTCACAAAAAGAAGCAAGAGAAAATCTTATAAATAGTAAAATTGTTCGAAAATCAAAATATGATTCTAAAATGAACCCTATAACTTATAAAATCAATGATTTGATATTAGTTAAAGAAGGAACAGGCAACAAACTCAGCGCAATTTATTCCGGTCCATATTTAGTTATTAAAGATTGTTCACCAAATGTTGAAATATTGAAAGACGGAAAAAATTATGTGATTCACAAAAATCGAACGAAATTGTATTATCCTTAAAATATACGTAATAAAATTATAATATGATATGTATACACACTGTAATTAATTTTTTTTTTTGTAATTATAATAATAGTCTTAAGTTTTTTTTTAAATTATTTCTTTAATGTTTTAGTCAATAATATAAAGATACCTATGTCAATAATATAAAGATTTAAATATTGTTTTAACCCAAAAAAAAAAAGAAATGCATATATTTCTTTTTTTTTTCTTTGAGAGGGAAGGTGTGGTATCTATCTAAATATACACATCTTTAGTGCCATCATAATATAAAACCCACACCAGTAACGTTAATAAAGTTGTCTTATATCAACATTCGAGCGTTTCATTTCCCTCGTCCTTATAACTCAAGTTCTAAAACAGGCCCCCCGAGGTTGTCGAAAAGATAGTGCAGATATCACATTACATGGCACTGCGTTGGAAGAAGTCTCTCACTTTAAATACTTGGGTACTCGAATCAAGAATAACAACACTTTAGCATCAGAGATACTAGCTCGAATAGCGAGTGCTGCTGCAGCCTTTGGTAAACTAAGGACGCGTGTTTGGAACTCACATGACCTGAAAATGCAAACTAAAATATTAGTTTATAAAGCCATAGTTCTGCCAACATTGTTATATGCTGCAGAGACGTGGTGCTGCTATAAAGCAGACATCAAACAACTGGACACATTCCACCTCAAGTGTCTAAGGTCAATTCTGGGAATTAAATGGCAAGATCGTGTTCCAAACACTGAAGTCTTGCGTCGATCTGGCGTATTGGGAATAGAAGCACTTGTTATGAAACAACAGTTGAGTTGGTGTGGTCACGTCTTACGCATGGACGACAACAGACTGTCTAAAACGGTGTTCTACTCTAAACTTGCCAACGGAAAGCGGAAACAAGGTGGACAATACCTCCGTTATAAGGATGTTCTCAAGCGTAACCTCTTGGCTTGCAATGTACCACCTGAGCGCTGGGAGGAGCGAGCACGTCTCAGGCCGGAATGGCGACACACCGTTCGCAAAAATGTGGACGAGTTTGAACAAAACCGTCTAGAAAACCTCGACGCCAAGCGCCAATTACGGAAGACTAAATCTAAGCTCTTCTACACGTACACGTATAACAGTGCTGGCCAGCTTTACTGTGCGCCTTGTTAGCGGATCTTCAAGGCGAAAATAGGATTCGCAAGTTACATAAGAGCTCACCATAACACCAACGAAATTACGTGAAAAATGAAAGTGAGACACGCATGGAGTCGCCATCGCCGAAAACGGCGTGGATATTATTATAGTATAGATTAGATGTTATGAATATCTATCATGTACACATTTGTATTGTAACTTATATTTAAATAAATAAACAACTTTTGAAAATAAAAATGAATGAGTTCCTAGAGAAGTAGAGAAGAGTAGTTGTCGAGTTCATTTTGTTTTCCTTTTTTTGTTGTATTTCTTGCAAAACCTTCACTCTGTATGTACGAGTATGCAACTTTTCGTGAATTTATTGGTCGCAATGTGAAATAGTTATGTCAGGGTAGTGCTTGCCCTTATGCGTGCATATACTGACTGTTTACTTTAGTACTTTCAAAGTCAACATTTATATGATGAACACTTGATTTGCCTACAAACGAGCATCTCCACAAAACAACGCTGAGAAGATTTGCGATATCTGTCTACAATAAAATATTATATTAAAATCTATCCACAAGCGTGACGTCTATGTACATTTAGATTTCCGTATATGTTTAGTATCTCAACTATATTTTTCTTATTCAAAGAATATTTATCTTTTCTTGACAAATTAAATTTTGATGACTTCTTGTTGCGTTTTGTCGTCTTATCCAGTATATTAAATATTTATAAGTATATTATATTTTTCCTTAAAACTTTAACTACTTTCAACAAAAATATGGTATCGTGGTTAGTACAGTTATTAATTAATTCAAAGATAAACATCAATTTTTTTAATCTGCAACACGTTCTTCAAATGTTTTCAATCACACGAAACGATAATGCCCGATTTGATTATTAAGATAATGTTTTTTTATAAAAGCAGAGAGCTATCGTTGTGAGAGCACTGTCGTAGAGCGAGTGCCAACGATTGCAAGATGTTGCGCACTCTGGTGGTAGCCCTGGTGGTGGTGGTGGTGGCGGTGGCGGCGCAACGCTCGCCCAATGCGGACCGCGTGGAGCAGCTGCTGCGCGAGCAACCCGTCTCCAAGTCCGGCGCGCGCTACTCCGACAACATCGTGGAGGACGCGCTGCTCGACGTGGTGAGTACTGTATTATACTCGTATACTCGTATAGACCTCCACTGCTCAGTAAGAGGACAGTGCACTTACTTGTACTTGTGTTGTAGCCCGGCCTGGTTCGCAAGTACAACTACCCGCTGGAGGTACACAACGTGGTGACGACGGATGGCTACATCGTGACGGCGCACCGAATCCCGCACGGCCGCGACGCCAACAACGTTCCCGGCGCGCGCCCCGTCGCACTCGTCGTGCACGGCCTCATGTGCTCCTCCGCCGACTTCGTCGTGCTCGGCCCCGGCAACGCGCTTGGTCAGTATTCGACACTACACTACAGTACAGGACGATGCACTGAAATGAGTTTAATTTCGAAACCTATTTGTGTATTTATTAAATAATTATCTTAACTTTTACGATGGTTTCTAAAGTTTTATGTAAAAATTTAAATTGTTCACTTTCTATTCCCACAGCATACCTCCTGGCGGAGGAAGGGTACGACGTGTGGCTAGCTAACGCTCGTGGTAATTACTACTCCAGACGCCATCTTTTCCGCAACCCTGACGACCGCGAAGACCTAGATTTCTGGAAGTTCAGCTGGGATGAGATAGGCAACCGCGACCTCCCCGCCCTTATCAACCACATAACTCGCACTACTGGCCAAGAGAAGATGCACTACATCGGTTATTCCCAGGGAACTACCGTGTTTGTGGTGTTGAACTCTCTGCGACCTGAATACAACGATAAGTTCATATCGTTCCAGGCTCTAGCACCCGCCGTCTTTGTTGAACATAATGAAAATAGAATGAGGCAACTCATGGTTCAATTTGAGCGAGTCCTTGAGGTAACGATTGAAAAATTAAGTTACAATTTGGATACCTCTCCGTAAAGCAGGGAAATGAAATGATTATGTCATGTTTATTTCAGATTTTCGCTTACGACCTAGGAATTGCTGAGTTGATGGGTTCCAGGGATCTTTTCACCGCCCTCGGACTGGCGCTCTGCAATGACAACTCTCCACTACAATCACTTTGCGTCGCAGCCATCATGGGCTTCGGAGACGTCGAAAACTTTAACGCGGTAAGTACAACGCAGCGGCCGGCGATGTGCGGTGTGCAGTTAGCGGCGACACAGCTGTAACTTACGGTCGCGTTGTTTTTTACAGACTATGCTGCCGGTGTTCATCGGACACAACCCGGCTGGTGCAGCGCTACGACAGATCATCCACTACAGCCAGGTGCAACGCTTCAAGAGGTTTGCGCGCTACAACCACGGCAACCTGGTCGCCAACCTTGCGGCGTACGGTGCCCCGTCCCCTCCAATGTATGACGTATCGCGCGTGACGGTGCCCACGCATCTGCACTACGGCCTCAACGACGAGCAGGCGGACCCCCGCGACGTTCTGCTGCTCAAGGAGCGCCTTGGCGGTGACGTCAGTGCGCACGTCGTGCCGCGCGAGTCCTTCAACCACTTCGACTTCATCTGGGCCGGCGATGCCAAGGCGCAGCTCTACGACAGGATCATCTCCCTCATGCGCTCTGAGGAACGTGCACGGTCATAGAGACTTCCGCTACTTCGCGCATAAACTGATTAAACCTCTATTTATGTTACAAAAGTAAACTTACTCATATTTATCTAGTTGTATTATTTCATCTGAAGTGATATTAATCTATTTTCAGCTTTTGTATAACATAAATAAATAAATACATACATGTTGCTGCTGAGTGTTTAGCATAACACACGAAACTTTCGGCTAATTAATTAATTAGCTAATAATTGACTAATTAGTCACGTTACACGTGCTGATTTGAAACTTATACATTGATTAAATATTTCTATTTTCTCTGTCTAAAATATAAAGGCAATTAGAAAAAAGGAACTGAATATACGCATTAGAAATGAGTAATCTTATTTAGATATATTTAATTATCAATCATCTCTAAAGAAAGAAAATGTCGCCTCTTCTGTTATCATATACCTACATAACATTAAAATTCATAATCCTGCTAGAACTAGGGATGTCCGTTGCTATACAATAAATCGTAATAAGGATACAATACTATATTATATACGGATATCTACTTACAGTGTCGTGTCGAGAGTTCAGAGGCTCACTGCAGACACATATTAATTCATAGTTAAATACAATACAACAAAATACACCTTGTCGCCTGCTTGTAACGCCAAGTATTATTACTATGAATAGGCAATGGCCAGAATGCCAGAATTTGCTCAACAAATCGACCAACAAAACTGTCTGCCACGTGTAGTTTAGTCCCTGGAATTTTTGATATCAGCAGTTTATAGTGAAATGGGCTTTAATAATAACAAAAATGAGACGAGACGCTTCAAAACGCCTCTTTACATCTCGAAATGATCTAGCAATTAATGTAATTATTTCAGAGTATATCGTGTAGATGACACTAAACTCTTTGAGTGTTCCGGGGCAGCCTTCATCTAAGCCTAGGTCCACCAAACTTGTATAATGTGACTTTCTTTTCAGCGAACTGTAATTAAAGCGGATGCATTGATTGGGTGCTTCTGGGGAAAGAGCGAAGATAGAAGATATTCTATTGATTCCCAATAAGTTCTGTTTCTAATATAAATGTATGCGGTTTCCTATAACTATCTGTTTTGCTATGACAATAATTAAAGCGTAAGAATTGACATTTCGCGTCGCATACCACTTAGATCTACATGATCTTAATACACCTTACTTCTCACACGGACAACTCTTCGTCGCTTCGTCCCGTATGAGTGCTGTAATTAATCGTTTTGTTCCTAGGAATGCTTTATGGAGCATAGATGTGGGTTTACAAAAGACTATTGTAGCATTACAGTCAAATTAGGAGCCATTTACATAGTCATACGTCCGGCAGAAACAAACAGGGCCATCAAAGGAAAGTTAAAAATTTCATATAAGAGTATCATGCAGACGGAGTCGGTATAAGCCTTGCGTGATACAAATCGCAACACTTTACAAAACATTACTAATGACACTGACCATAACACGATTAGTAATTTAACAATATCAGTCATTAATTATAGGTAATCAAAGATAACTCCGTCACATACCTAATCTAAGCTATGTAATATGTTTCGGGGATTTTTATATTATTACTAGCTCGTGCATGCGGCGTCGCCCGCGTCGGCGTCTTGATAGAAAATATATTTTTTATAAATTGTGCATTTTATGTTATTGTGATTTATAAACGTTAGCACTATTCCCAAATGTAGACTCCTGTCCCCCATACGAATGTTAATACTTTTATTATCTCAAGTCAAAATGAAGGACAAAAACTTGAGCTCTCAGAACATTTAGATGAAAACCATGCTACAGTATTGTTACCGAAAGTAGACATATGGCTGTGTCAGAATATGAATATCATATAGCAGTGTAGAATACAAAAGAAATGCGCTTTTATAACTAAATCGGACAGAAATATCAAAGTGCCCCGAAAAGAGGACTACGAACGGAAATACTTATTAAGCTCTGGCCAGCAATACTTCCTATTTTCTTAACTTAATGCAAAGGAAAATGCTCTGAAAAATTTGATACAGAATCTTGCAAAATATTCTATAAATTCTAAACAATTTTTGGACACTTACTGATTATACTAGAGGATACTAGTGGGAGTTCATTCATATGCACACCAGAAAATTAATAAAGAACGAATGACGTCGGATGGAACTTCTAGAAAACAGTTTACGACGAAATATTTTTTACCCTCACACGTAGTTAATAAATTTATACTACAACGAGTTTGTAGTAGCATATTTTTGAATACCTTATGTGTTACTGACGAGTTTCCTAAGACAAGTTTGCGCGTTCACCGCTAAGAAAACCCCATTTATTGCGGCCCCTCAATTCCAGGACACATCTCTTACCATCTCTAAGAGTGTAGGGATCCTTGGTATCGACATATCCAGTGACGTCCAGTTCCGAAGTCACTTAGAAGACAAGGCCAAGTTGGCATCCAAAAAGCTGGGTGTGCAAAACAGAGCGAAGCGGTACTTCACACCGGGGCAAAGACTGCTACTTTATAAGTCACAAGTCCGACCCCATATGGAGTACTGCTCTCATCTCTGGGCGGGAGCACCAGCATACCAGCTTGGACCTTTTGACTCGGTTCAAAAACGAGCTGTGAGACTTGTCGATGATCCCACACTCACAAGCGGTATCGAGCACTTAAGTCTAAGGAGAGACTTTGCTTCCTTGTGCGTGTTCTACCGCTTGTATAATGGGTTGTGTTCTGAAGAATTGTTTGACATGATGCCCACGGCTACTTTTCACCATCGCACCGCTCGCCATCGACAGGGAGTGCTCACACTTTGGAGCCTAAATGGTCCCGAACAGTTCGATTTCAAAGGAACTTTCTTCCCCTGACTCTCCAATTGTGGAATGATCTCCCTGCCGAGGTTTTCCCAGAGGGCTACAATATTGGGTTCTTCAAAAGGGGAATAAATAGGTTTTTGAAGGGTCGGCAACGCGTAAGTGATGCCCCTGGTGTTGCAAGCGTCCATAGGCCACGGTAACCACTTACCATCAGGTGGGCCGTGTGCCTTGTTGCCACCGTCGTGGTATAAAAAAAAAAAAAGAAGTTTGATCGCAGTGCTCATAATAAAACGAACCATGAAAGGACAGCGTTATCAAATAATAGAAGGAAAACTCTTCTAGAGTAGAAAATTCCGAAAATGACTAAACGATTGATAACACTTATTTATTAACAAGATCTTCAGGCTCAACTGCGGCTTGATTTTTAATAGGATATGTTAGAGAATAGATTAAAATAGCAGTTAGGTACTACATCATTTTAGGAACCTAACTTATTATCGTTGAATTTTTAATACTATTTTATTGTAATGTTAATTTAAATAACTATGGATTTACTTTTTTTTAACTTCTTTTTTGTATTAGTTTGTGTACTGTCGTTACTTGTATTATTAAGGTATGTAGATTTTTTTATGTCAATTCTTATTTCATATTATTTTAAAATGTTATGAGGTTTAAGAACATTTATTTCTTTTAAGAATAATACAATTCACTTACATAAGAATAATTAAAATTTAAACATAAAACATAAAAAGGACAGTTACGTACAATCAAGTAAAAAAAATAAAAAATAAAAGAGGTAGTTTTATAAAGTTTGTAAGCAAATGAACATAAGAATGTTTTTAAAGATTCCTTAGTCTAAGTGAAACTGGAGATGGCATCAGTGTAATTTGTAAAAACAATATAAATATATACTTTTATTTATATACTATTTTTTTTTTTTTATACTGTTGGTATGGATTATCATATTATATATTAAATACATTTATTGTTTATGTCTTTGTTATAGTTTTTATTCATTTATTATTTCTTTTTTATTTATTATTTATTTCTTTCTTTTTTAATATACAAGAATATACATATAAGAATATAATACACACATAAATATAAGTATCATAGATCTATATACATACATGTTTATTTATAATATAGGATTTTAAATGCTTTTTAAATGTTATTGTTGTTTTAGAATGTTTTATATCCAATGGTAATTTATTGTAATATTGGGCACCCTCAAACATTATATTTTTTTTTCCGTAATTTGTTCGTGGTGTATGTAGTACAATATGATCAGCGTTCCTAAGTCTAATTTTACTGATTTGAGATTTTTTTGTGAAAGTTAGGTGAGTATGTATGTCTTTATGAAGAATCTTACGTATCAAAATACATGTTTTATAAATATAAGTTTGCGAAATGTTCATTATTTTAGTTTCTCTGTAAAGTTTATCAGTTGGAGTTAAGAAGTCGTAATGGAACAAAACCTTTATAAGTTTATTTTGAGCTTTTTGTAAGGGTACTAAGTTAGTTTTAGCAGCTGCACCCCAAATCTCTATAAGGTAATCTAGGTGTGGTTTAACAAGTGAATTGTATACATTATATTTAACTTTTTGTGGTAGGCATCTTGCCATTCCACGTAATAAGCCCGTAAGAGAAGTTAGTTTCTTTTTTACCCTATCAATATGCGGCTTCCATGAAATGGTGCTATCCAGCATTAAACCCAAGTATTTATCTACGTCTACCCTTTTAATTATTTGGTTATTTATTTTAAGTGGTTCATGATCGGGAATCTTTTTATTTTTCGTAGCAAATATTATATAGCTACACTTAGATACGTTTATAGTAAGTAAATTATCCTGAAACCACCTCTCCAATATGTTCAAATCACTCTGAGCAGATCGTAATATGTCTTTAATTGAATTCCCAAAGTAGAACAAAGTCGTATCATCAGCATAAAGAGAAAGATCCCCTTCTAATCCAATCCGACTAATACTGTTAATATAGATTAAAAACAACAGAGGTCCTAATATGGATCCCTGGGGAACTCCAAAGGTAATATTTATGGGATTACTTACAGTATTTTCAATTTTAACCACTTGACAACGATTTCCGAGGTAAGATTTAATGATGTTATATGCGTTCCCAGTTATACCAATTTTAGTTAATTTATCAAGCAATATATCGTGACTTACCGTGTCAAAAGCTTTTTTCAAGTCAATGAGTATACCTAGTGCAATAAGCTTATTATCAATATTTAGTTTTATTTTTGTTATAGATTGTGTTTAGTTTAGTTTTATTTGGTTATAGATATGATTAGTGATGATGAATACTTATCATTTTCATTTTCATCTGATGATTATTTGAATGCTGACAGTAGTAACAACACCTCATTAAGTGATTTTGTGCCTTTATCAGATAAGCTGTCTGAGATTTTTGAAAATAATCCAACATCCCTTTCCTTGGTGCATATCAACGCACAGAGCATACTTGCTCACCATACTGATCTTCTTACATCTTTTAGCACCGGCGTAGTTGATGCTATACTAGTTTCTGAAACCTGGTTAAAACCTTCATTGTCCTCTACTAGTTGCTCCCTTCCAGGTTACCAGCTTTTTCGTAGTGACCGTGTTGGCAAGGGTGGTGGTGGAGTAGGTATTTACCTACGAAGCACTATACCTGCCAAAATTGTTTTAGTCTCACAAGCTTTATCTACTGGCTCACTCGAGTACCTATTTTTGGAACTGATGGTGCATTATAAAAAAATCCTTTTAGGTGTACTTTATAGTCCAAATGATAAAATTAACTATTTAACCGACTTAGAAACTATCCTTGAGCGCCTCTTACCTACTTATGATGATGTTATTTGCATGGGTGATTTAAACACGTGCTTACTGAAAAAAGACTCAAGAGCACAGGCGTTAACTACGTTAACTTCTTCATTTAATTTGCATATTCTCCCTACTACTTCTCCAACACACTTTTTTCCTAACTGTAGACCCTCTCTTATAGATTTAATAATAGTCTCTAACCAAAATCTTGTTACTTCTCATGGACAACTAACTGCTCCTTTCTCACATCATGATCTTGTCTATCTCGCTTATAAATTGCGTGCCCCCAAGGTTAGAGGCAAAATTCATTTCTTGCGCGATTTTAAGCATATGGACCTTCAACGTTTGAGAGAAGATGTAAAACATATTAATTGGTCATCTGTATTAAAAGCCAATAATATTGATAGCATGGTTGAATCGCTAACTACTGAACTGATTAAATTATACGATGTCCATGCCCCTGCAAGGCCTGTATGTCGCAAACATGCACCTGCTCCCTGGCTAACGCAGGTGATAAAAAGAACCATGCTCAAACGCGATAAAGCCAAATTAAAGAACAAAAAATATCCATCCCTGGAGAATTTAAATGCATACAAGAAATTGCGTAATATCTGCAACAGAATGTGTAGGGATGCTAAACGTCGCTTTATTCACTCCACAATTCAGGATCTCTGTCAAACACAAATCTGGAGATTCCTACAGTCATTAGGCGTGGGCAAAACCACGGACACTAGTCAAGTGTCCTTGGATCTTAATAGCTTAAACAATTACTTCAGTAAATCTCCTATAATTATGAATGCTCAGATCAAAGCTGACACTCTCACACGTTTATCTTATGTTGTCCCTCCAGACTGCTCACCTTTTGTTTTTAAAGCTGTAACGGAGGATATTGTCAAGAAGGGTGTCCGTTCTATATCTACGAAGGCAATTGGTTGTGACCGATTGTCATTAGACATGATTCTTCCTGTGCTGGATGACATTGCACCAGTTATTACCCATATCATTAACTTCTCACTGACTTGCAATGTTTTTCCCTCATTATGGAAGAAGGCTTCTGTCATTCCTCTACCTAAAACCCCTAATCCTACCTCTCCCAAAGAATATCGTCCTATTTCCATACTCCCCATCCTATCTAAAGTATTAGAGTCTATTGTCCACAACCAGTTATACACGTTCCTACTATCCAATAATCTCTTATGTCCTTTCCAATCCGGTTTTCGTCCTTCCCACAGCACGGTTGGCGCGCTGCTGAATATTACGGAGGACATTCGATGGGCAATGGATAATACCAAGCTCACTGCAATAGTTTTACTGGACTTCAGCAGCGCTTTCAACTCGGTCGATTTTGACATCCTTCTTGGTATTCTTCGTGCAGTTAATGTTTCTTCTACAGCACTGGACTGGTTTCATGCTTATCTCTTCGGACGTCAGCAGTGTGTTATAGCCAACGATGTCTCATCAGATTGGCTGGATATCACTGCTGGCGTACCTCAAGGCGGCGTAATTTCTCCTCTGCTTTTCTCAATTTTTATTAACAACATTTCTCATGTTCTTTCTTCTCCCTTTCATCTGTATGCAGATGACCTGCAATTGTATAGGCACTTTGATCTGACTGAGCTATCCAAGGCTGTTGCCTGCTTAAACAAAGATCTTGTTGCTGTCGAATCTTGGGCTCAATGTTTTGGCCTTTTGGTTAACCCAAATAAATCACAAGCCATCATTATTGGTAGTAGCAGACTAAGATCAAAAATAGACTGGAAATCAGTACCTGGTATATAGTACTCAGGTGTTTCAATCCCATTCCATGACAAAGTCAAAAATTTGGGTTTAACAA
>JAKGSA010000014.1:508927-544812 GCA_033558755.1 Philaethria dido | reverse complement strand
ATGAAGGTTAGAATGGAACGATGTATCAAAAATGCGTCACGATAAAAAAAAATTAGCACTAATCATCTTGAAATAATATTTAGTTAATTTTCTTACCAAAAGTTAGAATATAGGCCATCTGACAACAGCATGGGCGAAGTTATTAACTCCTCGCGCACTATCAGTGATTTTAAGGTCAATTCGTCTGTTAGAACTACATCAGCATCTACCATCTGTCAAATATATTATTATTTTTAATAATCATACCTCTTTAAGCATTGATCTAAATTTAAAAGACTAAAATTTGGCTGTATGTTTGTGGTCTCTGTCTATATGTCTAATTTCACTATTTAACAAAGAAATTAAAAATTATTAAACTAATTATAAAAAAATTGCTGTACAGTATACATAAAACATTGGTCAGATTTATAAAAAAAAAATTAGGCAGTATGTCTGTTGACTTTGTTATTCATACTTAGTAAGATTTAATTTAAATTAGACTATTTAGCAATGCTAATAAGCACTGCAAAAAATACCTCTAACGTTGTAGTCTTTGTCATTTATGCCTAATAGAAATGAAAAAAAAAATACTGACTTTGATTTGACTTAAATTATAAAAAACATGGCTATGGCTCAAAAGGCATTGTCAATTAAAAAAAAATTGAAAAAAAAAATTGGCTGTATATTTTTCTATCTTAGCCAATAATACTTACTAAAATATAATCAGATTTAGACTTCTTAGCAAAATTTAATGCCTTTTGCCGTAATTTCATGACATGTTTAAATCTAGTTGGTGTCCAGCTTGTAACATTAGGTTCATCTTTATGAAAATGTGGTGTTGTTTCATTCACATGAAGATAAAACTTCTTGTATTCTGATTCAACGTTACTCTTCCAAATTTTTAAAATATCTATACTTTTATCTGAATTGTAATCTGAATAGAACCTGTGAAAAAATTGTAATTGTTTAAAATTGAGAAACAACTCCTTCCTAGAGGAAAGTGGGAAATGGTAATCTTAAGAGAACGGAGTGTCTTAACGCTAGGTTCTCTGGCTCCCTCTGCCTACCCTGATATGTGCGGGATACAATGTGAAAAAAATACTCCTTCCTGAGTTCTGTGTTCTCCTACCACCATGCAACAAAAGCTTTCAACAGCATCTGGGACTTGCAAATCAAGGGTAGACTTCAGGTGCCTTTACTGTATACATCATTGCTTGCCTTCACTGTCCAACTAGCTTGGACTACACTTAACCAAATTTAAAAAGAATATCTCACCATACAATATCTTATTTCATTAACAACTGCTTGTTAATTTATGTTATATTTTATATTTATTTAATATTTTACATTAGAAATAGAAATTCTCAAAACAGCATTTGCAAGTTCAATTACTAAAGGGGCAAATGTTTTATTTTTTAATTAAAATATTTAGAAAGCAGAGAATATAGTGTCTCAACACTATCTTTTGTTATTAGAATAAAAAGAATGAAATACAGTTTGATAAATATTTAAAAGTAAATTAAATGTTCCGAAATCTGCATGGCTAATGCCCTCTTATCTAAACTTGACCTATAAAAATTATCTATTTGTATGCTTTATATTATGTTCATATGAATAATGATTTCCTCTCTTTAACTTAATTATATTCCATACTTAAAAGTTTTTAGTAAATTTTAATAAGATTATTATGATAATTAATTATTGAAGTTTCCATAAATCTTTAAAATTAATTAATATATTTGTATGTATAGGTTTTTCCTTAATATACTAATTGCCTTTCATATTATAGTCATTTGCTGCATACAACCTCAGTAAAAAAAGAATGGGCCAATATTACACATACGGCCAAGGTGATTTATGTATGTAGTCAATGTTGGTCATCAATAGCCAATGCATTGACCACACCCAGGTATCCTATGTTTTAATGCCTGGAGAGCAGATATGAATCAATATATCAGTATTTCAAAATGGTGGCCAATGTTTGTCCAACTTATATGCTTATACTTTTGAAGTTGGTTCACATTGGTCCAATTCACTTTCTTGTTATATTTAAGTATTCAATGTTGGTCACCAATAGCCTATGCACTGGCCACACCCAGTTTGCCTATGTCTATACCTAGATTATAGTGTATGACTAGAGTGCGGGACTGGATCAATATATAAGGATTTTAAAATGATGGCCAACATTTGTCCAACTTATTCACCCATACTTTTTAATGTTAGTCCACATTAGTTCAATTCCTTTCTTGTTATATGTATGTATGTATTCAATGTTGATCACCAATAGCCAATGCACTGGCCACACCCAGTTTAGCCTTTGCCTATACCTAGGTTACAGTCTATGTTGGCCAATGTTGGTCCAGCTTATATGGCTATACTTTTTGATGTTGGTGTTATATGTAGATATTCTACATTGGTCACCAATAGCCAATGTACTCCAATGTAAGCCAATGTACACACCCAGTCAGCCTTTGTCCATATCTAGATTATAGTCTATGCCTAGAGAGCGGGACTGGATCAATGTATCAGGATTTCATAATGGTGGCCAACATTGGTCCAACTTATATGGCTATACCCAGTCAGCTTTTGTCTATACCTAGATTATAGTCTATGCCTGAAGAGCTGAGCTAGATCAATATATCATGATTTCAAAATGGTGGCCAATGTTTGTCCAATTTACCTTCTAGTTATGTGTATGTATCATATGTTGGTTACCAATAGCCAATGTGCTGACCACACCCAGGCAGCCATGTCTATACCTAGATTATAGTCTATGGCTAGAATGTAGAAGTGGATCAATATATCAGAATTTGAAATGGTTGGTTTTTAAATTTCAGTCAAATATTTATGCTTGGCCAATGTTTGTCCAACTTATATGCCTATACTCCAATGAGTAAATATGAACCAATATCAATATGAACCAATATCAATATATTGGTTCATATATATATAGCAAATATGAACCAATATCAATATATTGGTTCATATTTGCTGATTGCATTGGCCAACATATTGGTTGGTCGTTGGTAAGGTATGATATGAGGAAAGTCATGAATCAATATTTCCAGACAAGATGGTTTTCAGTTTTCATTTCAGCCATCGAACTCTTAATATTCATTTTTTAATAAATTTTCTTTCTTCCTATTATTTTCTTAATAATTATATTTAGCCAATGTTTGTCCAACTTATGTGCCTATACTCTTTGGCATTGGCTCTCATTTGCTGTTTGCATTGGCCAAGTAGTTGGTTGGTTGTTGGTTCAGGTTTGTGATTGTGTTTGCCAACTTGTTGGTCGATGATGGTGGAAGCTCTCATAAATCAATATTTCAGGCCAAGATGGTTTCCGGCATTTCTGGCACTAAACTTTTAGTACCTATTTGTTATTATTTATTTAAATATGAGTATGGGCAATGCCAAATAATTTATTTAGAAACTTTTTTTTTTATTATTAATTTATATTAATTTTCAGTATGTTTAGGTAAAGCTTTTCTTTCTAATAATTATTATAAAAAGCTTACATATATATACACCTTATTATAAATGTAGACACCCACACAGGACACAACTGCTTATAAACTGAAGTCCATCATTTCTAGTTCAGCCGAGCTAATAATAAATATAAAATATTACCTCCTATATTAATTTTATGGTGTTGCTGCCGCCGCTGCTTTATTACCGACCTATATATGAGGTTCAATCACCTCGAGCGAATAATAACTAAACACTTACCACATAATCATCTTTTCCTTGGGATAGTCCAAATCATACAGCGAAGAAAGGAAATAAGGTAGTACATATTGTTTATTCCGCACTAAAACCGCGACGGTAACTGTTGGAATGTTAACATTTTCAAATTTCGCGTCGAACGGGCAAAAATTAGCACCGACGAAACAAACAACTACAGCACAACATAAAAATTTTATTCCTGAATGCGCCATTGTTTTAAAATTATAATTTTAAACCGCACAGGTCGTTATTCGACGTAATTTCAGACTAGAATAAAAGTTGTGGGTGCGGGCTTTTATATTTATTTGGATATTAGTGCGCGGCACTCACTAAATTTACGTTTAGCGCATTCTAAGTTTGATCGATAACTGAGGTCTGGAATCGGGGCGGGAACCATGTTTGATAGTTCACGAGGTTGCCATTTTGAAGACAAATAACGTTTTTTTTTTATTATTATTTTAATTTTATTTAATCTTATTAGTTATATTTATATTACAGGATCATAGTAATTGTTTTTGTTTATAAATAATAATATTACTCTTTTATAAAAAAAATGCTTTATTTTTTTTTTCGTTTATCTGGATCTTTTGGATTAACTTCTTTTTCTTTTTCTTGATCTTAATTTTTTTTATTTTGAAATATTATTAATCTGTAATTTATTTATATTTTCAAAAATAATTAATCCTTTGTTAAATAGAGTGTAAGAAATATATTTTAATAGTAAAAAAATATATTTATTATTATAAATGTAATTTATATTAAATAAAGTATAAATTTATATTATCATAATATTTCAAAAGCTAAATCCTGAATTCAGCTTGACTTAAATTTTATGAGGAAATTATTACAAACAACGCCCTATTTTAGCAATTAAAATAAAATAATATTTTTTTTACTCAAATAAACAATAACAAAATCATAACCGAATTTGTATCACCCCTTAAGGGTGATCCTATTTAAATTATCTTAGTTATGAAATTAATGAAGACATTCTAATCAGACAAAGCGGCGTTGACTTCCGCCACGAAATGTCTTGATTTCTAGCGGAATGTGTTTTCCCTCTCTTATGATTTATGTCTCTTATTATTAATGTGTAACCAAAAATATTGAATTTTAATTTTATTTTCAACTTCAACTTGATCAAATAAGGGTGTGGCCGAAATGCTACCTGACTATCTAAAACACACAAAAAGAAAACAAAAGTAGAAAATATAATAAAGGGTAAACGTTAATACGCAACTGTATTCAAATCTGTAAACATTATTTTAAAATTATTACATGCATTTTCCAAGTCTTGATATATATATTATATTATAATTGACATGAGCCCATCGTGTCACAGTGAGACAGTGTCCGACTGTAAACGCAATTGGTTGTTGGTTCAATTCCCACTTGAGGAAAGATTATATTATATGTAAGTTTTCTTTATAATTAATTTGGTCTAAAAAGACGAAGAGATGTTGACTTCCACTCTTAATAGTCGAAAGGAGTGTCCTGCCGCTGGGTTCTCTCTGACTACGCTTCTATACTAGATAAATCGAGAAGGTTCTTTGTTTAAAATCACGTCTATTTTAAACCTAACAGGAAGGTAAATCAATATTTGCATAAAGAGATGCAATGCGCATGTACGTCTAGAACATTCGATGCATCTGGGGGTGAGGGATGCTGTATTCTATATTATAGATAAATTTATAGTTGGTTGGATCCAACGTTGGTCATCTAGGACGCTCTGGGGCGCTTGACCTCTGACCTTTTGTTCAAATGTTGCCAGGTAGAAAAAATATTCGTAGCTACAGATTATAAATGAAATTATAATGATTGATTTATTAATTTTTTGAAATGTTTTCAAAATGTTATGATTATTGTAAAACCATTTTCTTTCTTGATTTTAAAACGAATTGGCATTGGAAGTTTTTTATTATACAATATTATAATTTTGAGTTGATTCGTATTGAATCGGTTAAAATATTACTTGCCTGACTAAAAAATGAACGACGAGTTACTTCTGTTTTAGCAGAAATGGTAACAAAGAGGTCTTTAATGTGCACATTGTATACCAAATCAGTAACAGCAAATATAAAATTGTTAACTCTCTATGTTGGCACTGGTAAAAATATTTTTGACGGAATTATTAATGTTTTTTTCCTCACAACACTCAACCTTATATACATTGCCTATAGACTAAAAAACTAATATACGTTCCAATTAAGCTTTAACATATTTGTTGGCATTGTGTGCTATCGAGCATTATGCGCTATAATTGGAAAACTACCATAGTGCAGAATTATTAATTTACTCTTCATGACACCATGACGCAGTGGGATAGCGTCTGCCTATAAAAGCTAGTGGTGGGTTTGATTCCCACTTGAGAATTATATTAAATTATTTTGGTTTCAGCCGGATGAAATTTGGCTCACTTATAGTTTATATAAGGGAGCGCAGAAAGCTAATATTTTTTTTAAATAATGCCTAAAAAGTATATTAAATTAATAAATGTTACAACACTACCATGGTTTGACATCCATGTTTATACAGTGATATATACATTACAAAAGACAATGCGTTGTTAATGCGTCAACGGGATAAAGTGACAAAGACAACGTGTTGTTATCACGGCAACGGGGACTAAATAAATAAAACAAAACCAGATGCTTCAATAATTTACTAAGATAATTTTCATATTCTCATATACCATAATAAAGCGTATCGTTAACATGTCATAAGATATCGATTACCCTTCTCCTTAGACCCATACCATATACTGTTAATATCTACATATACTTGAAATACACAGTATATTTATAAACCTTTGTCTTTTAATGACCAATCCAAAAATAGTGAAGAAACCACGTTATTCATGGTTAGAGGAACAATTATATTTAATTTTACTACTGAATTACAATCTAAGTTTAGAATCGGTTACCAATTATGACGAGCCTTGTTCGTTATATAAATCCGAATGTTTACTTTTTTTTTTCACTTACATACTATTTTTTTTTCTTACTGGTAACACTACGGACATACAGCCTGTATTTTTTTAGAATATATTTTTTTACTTAAAACTAGGCATTTAAAAGCCATAGAGAGTGTCTCTGTGTTCTCTAAGAGAGTTACTTAAATACTAAACTATAGTAATTTAGAATCATATTTTAGAATATCAATTGAATTGTTAAATTTTCTTATAACCTACCAAATTTCTTATAGAAATGTAAATATTCATCATAAATCTTACTTATTCTAAGAAAAATAGATGTGACAGCAGTTTAATTTATATAATACCATCTTTATACCATGACTTCGTTCTGTTTCACAGGAATTTCGAGAAATTCCATCTCAGTGCTCCCCCACACTCCCCGAAGAGTCTACATGCCACATTTCCTCTATCTATGTCCACTTTCACCACTCAGTTACACAACCGTTTCATATATATAATATGTATATATTTTTAAGGTTAGTTTAGAATATTTTGCGCTACTTAATCTAACAAAATATGTAGATTTAAAACTTACAATAGTAAATAAATGTATAACAATATTATATTATAAGTGTAAATAAATATTTTAAAAATCTTCAACATGTAATGTAAAGATAAAAGGACATCTTAAAATTACAATTCGTCTAGAATACACGCAAAATGGTAGAATATAAAGAAGTTGGTAAAGTTTCAAAAACAAAATAAATGTATATAAAATATTTAAATGAGATCTTATATATCAACAATATAATGTTGCTAGATCCTAACGCTAAGTGACAATAAATCGAACTCGCTGCCAAAGTCGACTTACTCAAGTGTTACGTTTACGTTAAAACAAATTTTAAACATATTTGAGCCCTTCATATATTTAAAACTAGTTAAACTGGCAACACTAAATAAATCCACTTTGACATTGACAACTACGCCACAGATTAAGCTACCATAGACAAAACCGGAAGCGCTCAAAACGACTTCCGGTAAAAAATCTTACGTATAAACCACTTAACTACAAAAGTCCAGTCCCAAATTTTTCTTTAGGTCGAGAAGATTAAGAATGAGATATATTGTCTTTTTCCACTTACACTATTTACGTTATATTATTATAAGTCTAGAGGCAGAACACTTTACTCTTCAAAGTTGACTAGCGTAGTATTATCGATGTATATCGTGTCGGACTTCTTGATCTCGGAGGGGGGAAGGCAGAATGGTGGTGGGTGTGACCAGAAACCATTTTCTGTGCACACTATGGAAGACTCACCAAGAATCTCGTAACCTTCCTCGCACGAGTAAATTATAAGATCTCCAACAGGATATTTCGATTCTTTTGACGAAGTTGTCAAAAGGCGGCCGTTTTCGGGCACGAGTGGATCTGGACAGTAGATGGCTGTGGAATTAAAGAGAATTTTATATTCATAAACTTGTTGTGTATAAATTGCATTTCAGGTAAAAAATCATATTAATTGATGTATTTATTCACGATAATTTCAAAATTGGTAAAATCAACGGTAAAATCAAAATAAATAAGTATTTTATTGGTGTAAGAAAATATCAAAAATCTAAGATAAGTGGTAAAATGCGTTATACTAAAATGTCCTATATTTCACATACGGTAAAATTAACGGTAAATTGGTAGTCCACTCACGTATACACCGCGGCATATCCCCACTCCATCTGCCGTCCAATTCGCACTCGAGCCCGGGCGCGCCCACGAGGCGATAGCCCCAAGCGCACGAGAACACCGCGCGTCCACCATGAGAAGAGTTGTGTTCTATGATGCTGAGGGCACCCGCCACGCGAAGTACAGGACAAAAGGTTTCTACACAGGTTGGTGGTTGCGAAGACCAACGCCCTGTCGGCATTACAGACAAACAAATTAATAATTTTGTTTTTATTTTGGTTATGGTAATAACATTAATATTCGATGTAGTTTTTTATAGTGATTGACTGAAAGTTCGGTTTGGGTTTATTTTGGTGAAAAATCGACCGAATCTTTGAATTAAATTCCCGACCGACGATTATAAATACAATCATTCATTTAACGCGTCAATAGAGGGCGTGAAATGCACTAAGTGTACCGTGCTTTACCATAAGATATGCGCTAATATAAGCCCCACAGGCCGCCCGCCACTGAAATGGCTTTGCCGGGATTGTAAATCACCCTCTACTTCAAATAAAGGGGCTACAGACATACTCACAAGCAGTCCAGATACAGAGGAAGCTTTCGAGGATGCGAGCGAGAGTAAAACGCTTGCTCACGAAATGAGATTGCTGCGAATCGAACTTGTATCCGTTAGTAAAGAGATGGCCTCTTTCACAAAAGAACTATCATGCTTAAATTCGGTAGTTACAGAATTTAACGAAAGAATTGACAATTTTGAGGAACGCTTAACGAACTTGGAATCACTCTGTACTCAACGTCAAGCTATCTCGGCGGAAGAAAATGACCCGGCTTTAATTATTGCACACTTACGTTCTGAGTTAAACGAACGCGAGCAGGAGAATTTACTAAATGACATAGAAATAACAGGACTGGACTGGAAAGAGCGGAGAAAACGTTACGCATATGGTCATATTATTAGCGAAGAAGCTTGGCACTGAACTGGCGGAACAAGATATTGTTAGCGCCGAACGAGCAGGCCCGCGCCGTATTATAGCGGACAACGGTGCTCCGCCGCGCTCGCGCCCCATCGCGGTGCGTCTGGCAAGGCGCGCGCTGCGCGACGACTTCGTGCGAGCTGCGCGCGTGCGACGCGGCACCGACTCGTCGGGAATCACAACCACGGAGCCTAAACGCGTCTACGTAAACGAACGGCTGACACAAATAAATCGGCATTTGTTTTATAAGACGCGGGAAGAATGCCGTCGTGTCGGGTGGAAATTTGCCTGGACCAAAGGCGGCCGGATATATGTAAGACAAACAGAATTATCAGAAATACGCCGCATTCGTACTTTAACAGATATAGACAAGTTTTTTGGCAATATAACTATTTGAAAAATGTAAACAATTTTAAAAATTTACTGTGCTTATTTTCTTTACTTTTAACAATGTTTTATTATGTAATACTATTATTAAGGTTCTTAAGTGTCTATTACCTTGTCTGTTTAGATGTAGGCATTTTACGAATAAGTGATATATATATGGATTTTGTTAAAATGCTATGTTACAGCAGTGTGCAGCCGCATATTGATATTATTATAATTTATATTAACGAGTTATTTATATTTACGTTTATGTTATTCTGTATTGACATTTTATACAATATATTATATCATAATATATTTATTTTATTTTTAATGAAGCTATTTATGTATAATATATTTGTTAATAGTGTTGTCATAATAATTATTATTGTATTTATTGATCTGCAAGTTACACGAGTGCATCGCTGTAATTCTTTATGTATCTTTTGCGATGGTTAAGATTTATAATCTTAGAATTGGTCTCTTAAATGCGGGCTCTCTAGGCACGGGTCATGATGAATTTCTGATTGCCATGGATCGGCACAATGTTGATATTATGGCAATCAACGAAACATGGCTAATAGATGGGGAAGACGGGCGTGCGCCTGTAGTTCCGGGATACTTTCTGCGACATAAGCCCCGTCCTCCTGAGGTCCGCGAGCGTGGAGGTGGAGTTGGGTTCTACATTAGACGTGGCTTTTCGGCACGAACCCTATTGCACCCTGAAACTTTGACGGTGGAACAAATGTGGGTAAGTATCAAAATTAATGGTAAAATTTTAATTATAGGGACCGCTTACAGACCGCCATGGTTAAATACTCGTATATTTACAGATGCTCTTATTGAAACCTTTAGTTCTTTCAGTTATTATGACCATATTGTCGTATTGGGTGATTTCAACATTAATCTTTTAGACAATGATAACCCCCATGTAACTATATTTAATGAATTTTTGTCAGTTACAAACATGCAACAGTTTGTAAATAGGCCTACGCATTTCACAAACCATAGCGAGAGTCTAATCGACCTTATTTGTTCAAACTGTGGCATCGATAACGTTTGGGTGGATTATGTATGTTCACTAAGTCATCACGCTTTTATATCATGTGAAATAGGCATTGCTAAAGATAAAATATTAAGGAAGCAAATTAATTTTCGACAAATACGTGACATAGATAGTAATGTATTAAAATTAATGATTACATCGTTGCCTTGGCTAGATATAATGGAAAATCAAAATGTAAATGATATGATAAGTGAATTTAAATTGAATATTTTAAATATCTTTGACATTTTAGCCCCATTACAGTTACGTTATATTAAAGAAATGAAGTACCCTTGGATTACATATAATATCAAACTGATGATTAAAAGACGGGATGAGGCGCATGCCAGAGCGAAAAAAACTAATTCTTATAGTAAAATAGAATATTATAAAGAACTAAAGAGCCTAGTTAAAAAAGCTATTTTTAATGAAAAAAGTGTATATTTTACCATGTTTATAAACAATAACAATTGCAACTCCCCTTATTTATGGAAGAAATTAGAGCACTTTCTTACTTTTAAGCCCAGAAAGGATAAGTGTTTGCCAAACCATCTAAACGATCCTGAAAAACTTAATCAACATTTTCTTAAGGTACCAGGTAGACAAGACGCATCATTTACAGATGTGATTTATTTTGATACACATGTCTACACCGCTACTGTTTTTAACTTAGAAACTGTTGATTCAAAGACTGTCTCTAAAATAATTAACGGTCTTAAATCTAACTCAGTTGGTTCAGATGGCATCTCACTTGAAATGTTACAAGTTTCATTGCCACATATAGAAGACATCGTCACCAATATGGTTAATAAATCCATATGTACAAGCTCATTTCCCATAGAATGGCAGAAAGCTATAGTACGACCCATACCAAAAATAAATAATCCATCGGAACCTAAAGATCTTCGTCCTATAAGTATTTTGCCTTGCCTTTCAAAAATTTTAGAGAAAGTTGTCTGCAATCAAGTCATGGACTATCTCAGCGTAAATAACATATTACCTGACAAGCAGTCAGGCTTTCGGAAGCGGCACGGCACTTCTACTGCTTTACTGGATGTGGTAGACGACGTTCTAAGTGCTCAGGATTGTGGTGAGGGAACAATATTGGTGTTGTTGGATTTTTCTCGTGCGTTCGACACTATTAATATTCCACTTTTGCTTTCAAAGTTGCACTATTACGGTTTTAGCCCTGCGGCCATCAAATGGTTTTCTAGTTATTTAAGCTTTCGGACCCAGGCAGTGGAAATTAAAAAGGAAGATGGATCAGTATCTATCTCAAAATTTTGTTCGGTGACGCGGGGTGTACCGCAAGGCTCAATACTGGGCCCGTTACTGTTCATCTTATATTGTTCGGATATTATTACACGTATTAAGGCATGCCGTTTTCACATATATGCTGATGATATCCAACTATATATTTCTTTTAAGCCTAGGGATACGGAAAGTGCCGTTCAAAAATTAAACAGTGACTTAAACAGTATAGCCTTATGGTCAGAAGCTAATTGCCTTGTGTTGAATCCAAATAAAACAAAATACTTAATTCTTGGATCGCGAAATCAAATAATCAATATATCCTACCGGACGCCTGAAGTTAAGATCGATGTGCTAATGGATGAAAACCTTCGTTTCGAACAGCACATTTTTAATATTGTTCGAAAATGCTTTTATAGGCTTAAGGTGTTGTATAGAATAAGACCATATTTAAAACCTGAACTTAGAGCCTATTTGTGTGAATCACTAGTGCTATCCAAATTAAACTATGCGGATGTTGTAATAGGGCCCAGGCTTTTGGCTAAAACCAAAAATCTTATACAGCGTGTACAAAACGCCTGTGCTCGTTACTCTTTTGATATTCCACCTCGTACACACGTATCACCGTACTTTAATAACGCATCTATGTTGAAAATGGATTTTCGACGGCAACTACATTTTGCTACCTTACTATTTGGCATCATAAAATATCGTACTCCTAAGTATTTATACGATAAGCTGGGCTGGTCACATGAATGCAGCGGTTACGAAACTAGGGCCTCTAAATATCTGATGCTTGTACCAGGCCATCACTCAGCTGCCTTCCGGGGAAGTTACAAATATGCATCTAAATGCTGGAATGATCTTCCTCCACCGTTACATACGATTAAGTCGATACACAAATTTAGGTTGATGATCAAGAAGAACCTTTTAGAAATACAGATGAATATGTAAAAATAATAATAATAATTTCGTTATGCTATATTTGTGACAAATTAGGCTGGTATCTTATAGCAAAACATAAAACGACACACACTTATCGCAATTTTCATTTATCTTAATGTCACCCGTTTCTATTCTATTTTATTCATTCAGTATATTATATTAATATCAATTTTATTTAAATATATATTCATAATTCTAATATATGTATGTATAATTATATTATATTATAATATTCGGTATCGCTCGCAGGCGCGACTTCATCTAGGCGGTCACTGAAAATCAGCGTTGGTTCTCATTGAGTCTTGTGACTCATGTGCCAACTTATATGCTGAGTGACCTACCTTTTTCTTTGCACACTGCTGTACACATATTATAATATTATTTGATTTTTGTTTATGTTTTTTTAAGTAGTAGTTGTTTTTGTAGTTCTTTTTATGATTTGTGTTTTCTTTTATTGCCCTGTCATTATTAATAATGTTTACAGTGTGTTTTGGAATAAAGCTTTTACTTACTTACTTACTTACTTACTTACTTATTCTGGCTGATTTTCATTAAAGTGTACCAAAAATTTAAGATTAGCATGTTAAAAATGTTTAATTATTTGAAATTTAAAAAAATGTGAAACTAAAAAAAAAACATATAGTATACTATACATAGATAATCTTTAACTTGGCGAAATAAAAATAATTAAAATAGACAGTTATACCCGCATCAGAATTCCAAAATATTATTTTCAGTTTAACACAGCAACTATAAAACAAAAACAACACCCCACAAAAACATTTCAACAAAGGTAAATACACTTTACCACTATTGAAAACTTTCAAAAATTGGTAAAACTCATTTCAAAAATGGTAAAACCCTCAAACTTACCGTCCCCCATACAGTTAACAACAGCAGAGCCATTGAGCTGGTAGCCTGGCTGGCAGCTGAAGTGAACAGAGTTTCCCAGCCTCGACCCTTGTGCGAACTGATGAACATGGGGTGACGAAACGTTAATCGGCGGACAAACTATGTCTGCAAATGGAAATATATAAAATATTATTTATTTATAATAAAACCAGACTTCACATAAAATACACTAACAAACTAAATTATTACGAATAACTCACAAACTACTGGTTAAACCTTAACTAAGTTTAAATGGGATCACATCAGAAGCATTAGCTATCATATAAAATAAAATCAAAAAATTGGTTCACCCAGTAAAAGGTAATTCCGTAACATATATAAAATATACTTTCGATTTCAGAACCTCTTCTTTTTTTGAGCCGTTAATAAAAAAAAAACACCTTCACGCTATTTCACGCATAGCAGGGTATACTAGTGCAAAGTGCCAAGACGCCTATTTCGCTGCTTTCTACCTAAATTCGAAAGATTACGTATTAAGTGGCGGAACTCAACGCCGCGGTCGATAATAGATTAATAATTAATTTTTATATAATATTATATTTAATACAGAACATAAGAAACTGCTTATTTATCCATAAATTCGCCGTGACCATCGTGATGCAGACAGAAATGCCTTGGACTTACAACTTAAGTGCAGGCTTAAGACCCTACGTTTTATTTAAATAAATACTTGAATATGCAATTAATTACGTATAAGTAAATATTTTTGTTTCAAAATTGTTCTGTTTTTAGGTCATTATTTTATAAGATATATTTTCAAATGTTATATACAGGCTGTTTGACTTGTATATTTATTTTTATTTCATTAATATGAGCTCTTAAGGATAAATTTAATATTTTTATACAATTTCTAATAAGATAATACTTCTATTTAAAACAAAAAAATCCGTTTTTATTAAGTTTTCTTTATATATAGCCTTATTATATATTATATTTATAAAAGAATTTCATCGCTGCGCCGAATTTGTTTTGTATAATAGTGTCAGAAGTGGTAAAATTGATAGATTTTTTGAAAAAATCATTTGTTAACTGGAAATTTTAATTTTATTTTCTAGTGATTGCAAGTGGGGGTTTAGCAAGCAAAGCGAGCAGGAGTCGGAACCCTAATTAAACAATTATATAAAAATAATTAGAAGCAAATATCGAACTAGGCAAGTGCAGGATAAGAACATTAAAGTATTAATAAGAACATATGACAATTGACATTGACGTAACTTTAGGTATGATATATATTAAATAGGTAAACGAAACAGTCCATAGCGGGTTTCTAATATGTAACAAAATATCCAAGTCTATATGCCTGTATCAGATGCAGGAGATGTGCAATTCAAATATTTTTTTTATAGATCCACAAAAAAATCAAGTGTACGTAAAATATTTAAAAAAACACCACATTGTATGGTGAATAAAATATGATGAACATCTATAGCATACTCAATTAAAAAAAAATACTAAAATATATTTCATAACAGGTAACAACGTCATGCTATATACATGGTGTTCTTTACTTATTGTGTATTCAAAATCCAATACGTAGTTCTATTTATCGCATTTTCGAAATCACCACCCTGTATAAAATTATTCTTATAATAGTACATTGTAACTCTTTTTTAAAAAAAGTAACACTGAAAACAATTATTTTGAGATATGATATAGCCTAAACTTAAAAAAAATATATTATTCATAATTATTTCAAAATGAAACAAATAAATAAACAAAAGAACACGTTGAAAATTATAAAATTTCTTAGTTCAAAATTTGATCCAATTCTTCATCAGAAAATTATATGTATACGCAATAACACAATTAATAACGCTAAAACCCAACCGATAACAGAATAACATACTCAATAATCCATTAATCCATCAGGTAATAATACTCTCAATAACACTTCGAATAATACACCCAAATAATCCAAAAACATACCAAATAACACAATAACAACATGCAATACGACTCACTAACAACTTTAATGGCGACGGTGTTGGTGCTGCCGTTGGGTGAGGTGCAGGTGTAGCTGTCAGTGTGGCGAGAGGAGACGCGAGCCAGGACTAGTCTGTAGTGAAGATCCGTTTCTCCTGTGTGGCTGGCCCAGGCTGGAAAAAAATATTTTTAGAAAACTTATAAAAATTTGAACGTAGTTGGACTCGGACCCGCGTCTCTTGGAAGTCGTCCAGTCCATCCGTCCAAATTTTATATGAGATATATAAGATAGACCTTTATCTTTACCTCTAATTGTCTTAATACTTAAGTCTATTTTCTCTAATCATTAAACTTAAAAAAAACTAACTTTAAATAAAATGCAATAAAATTATTACGAATAACTCAAAAACTACACGTGAAATCTTAACCAAATTTAAACACACTACACCAAAACATTATCAAAGAGTAAAATAATCAATGAAATCGGTTAAACCAGTTAAAACCGGAAGTACAACAAAAACAATCAAATCGACAACCTTCCTTTTTAACTATCAGGAACACACACAGACTTACCAGCATAATGCCTATAAGACTGGGTCCAGCTCCAGTAAGGTCTTCCCAAGGACCTCGGCCAGAGACAATCTAGCCAGACTGTACTCCCAGGGTACACGTAGAGCTCTCCGCTTAGCTCTACTATGGCTGAGCCAGCGACGGCTATGTACTGAATTGTTGGTGGTGCACCACCTTTAGGATGTGAAATTATCGGTAATTTTGAGTTAACTAATTTTTTGGTAAAAAAAATTAATACTAATATATGGCACTTTTATAATAATAGGGACCTAATGAAAATATCATGATTAGGATTTTTTGCTGCGAAACGACTTAACACAATGACTTAATTAAAACATCTAGTATCAAAAAACTTTAATGACAAATTTATATTGACGTTTTTCATATAAATATTCCATCGACAGGGAATCAAATCCGCAACCAGTCGCGTTGATGCTATACCACAGCACCACTGTGACCTCATATATCTAAAATATATTTAAAATAAATAAATAAAATCAAACAACCTATATAAAACATAACGAAAAACAGCCTAAATGTACCTGTATAATTAGTAATAACTGATGTAGGGACACATTTAGGCATTTTAGCCGACCAGTCCCCGTTCTCGCACCTCAGCATGTTGTCGCCTGTTAGCTTGTAGAGGCCGAAGTGCTTGCATCTGGCGACTATGACCGAGCCGTGAGGGAAATATGTGTCGATCTGTTTTAATAATCATTATATTAATACGTGAAGGAAAAGTAAAAAAAAATTAGTACCCCTACCCCTTTCACGACAATTGTGAGGACGAAAGAGTATGAAATTTGGCACAGTTAAAGTTTATATGGTGAAGGAGTGCAGATAACGTTATTTATATTACTATAATACTTAGAAATAGATTAAATTAGTAAAATAAATATTACACACACTACTATTGGTTTGACATTCACTTTAATGTAAAATGACATATCTGCTAAAAGAAACCATAAACAGGGTTTCTAGTTAAAATAATTAATAATAAATAACTAGTTATATCCGGCGACTTTGTTTGCGTGAACTATAAAATCTAAAATCCCGTTTTTTCATAGGAATTTCGTGGAATTCTCTCCTAGTGCTCCCTAACACTCCTCAAGGAGTCTATATGATAAATTTTGGCTCGGAAGACAACATTATGTTGCCAGAACTGTCAAATGAATATAATTTAAATGTAATCATTCCTCGAGAAAGAACCGAACCCCCAATCAATCACGTTAGATGAAATACAAAATTTAACATTTTCAGGTAAAACGTATTTAAATAATATAGAAATTACTATATAAAAAAAAAATAAAAAAAGAAAGAAAAATTATTCACATATTTAGAAAACGTATAAAAATGTAGCGGAACTCGAACCTGCGCCTCTTGGAAACTTAGTGCTCAGTGCTGCGCTGGGACGGCTTCCAAGAGGCACGGGTTCGACGTTTTTTTTTTTTTGTACAGCATCCAAAAAGCATGATTATATCCACCACCAAAAAACAAACAGTCTGTAGTTTGTTAATAAGAAAGAAATACATACTAACTAATCAGTGAATGACTTGTGGTGGCTCTTTTTCTGTAATATAAATCAAAATTCCAGTTTAAATATAAAAAGCACATCACAATGGAAGAATGCCTTAACGCCTGTCGTGGCGCAGAGGCACAAGCGTGCGACTGGAAACGCGACAGGTTGTGGGTTCGATTCCTACTTCAGGAAATGTAAAAGTTTAGTATTTTCATTTCCTGAATTTGGTAACAAGGCAAAGCGCGGCGTTGAGTTCTGCCACTCGGCACGCAATACCTATATTCGGCGGAAAGTGGGGAACGGCGTGTCTTAACACTAGGTTGTCAGGTTCCTTCTGCCTACCCTGTTATATGCGGGATACAGTGTAACAAACGCTTGCGTTACTTAGTGACTGACAGACAACGTATACGCAAAATTACTGCACATAGAAACATGTTATTTAGCATGAAGGTTTAAATAAATAAAAATATTTAAATTCACTTACCAGAATTGAGTCATTTTTGAAAGATACTGCCATTAGAGGATTTTGGTTGCGATAAAGACATTCACGTAGAATAGGCTGGAAACGACCATCTGTAATTGTTTTTCCTATTATTTCAATTAATAATAATGTTCCCAGTGAAAAAAATATATTGTTAAATAACACAGAATTAGTGATTTTAGTCATAGTAAGTATTAAATCTACATATAAATACATCAAACAAAAAGTATGGATCTCTATATATATATATATATATATATATAAATATATATATATATATATATATATATATATATATATATATATATATATAACATTTGTAAGAAGACTGCCGCTAAAAGATTATTATAAAGAATAATATTTTAGTGCCTGAAAATGATATTTATTTTATATTTTTTTAGCTACGTTTGGCGCTTTCTGGCCGATTATGAGATATTGAGATAGGTGATTATTTGCGGAACTCAACGCCGCACCACTCTGCACCAAAGCCGTGAAACAAAAATTAAGTTGTTCGCTGTATCCCGCATATAGCAGAGTAGGTAGAGGGAACCTTAGGAACTTGTGTTAAGACACTCCGTTCTCTTTTAACATTTCCGTTCCCCAATTTTAATTTACTAATTTATTTCTTTTATTTCATATTTTAGATATTATTCTTTTTTATTTTATAAAAGCCTAATCAAAGATGATAATTTAAATATTTTAGTAGTAAAAAGTAAATATTTAATATTTTCATTTCCTCGCTCTGGTAATAATGCAAAGCGCAGTGTTGAGTTCCGCCACTCAGCACACAATGCCTCAATTCAGCGGAAAGTGGGGAATCGAAAATGTTAAGAACGGAGTGTCTTAACACTCTTCTTAGGTTCTCAGGTTCCTTCTGCCTACCCTGCTTTGTGCGGGATACAGGGTAAAGATAAAAAAAGGACCATGTTTTTTTTTAAATATTTATATACTTACTTGGTGTTTGTGAGCAGAGAGGTCCGACCCAGTTACCATCGATGCATTTTATCTTGCAAATCAGTCTCTCGTTTGTAGGTCCTATGAGTCCAGGGAACTTTACCTAAGTGTAAAATATAATTGTTAATATTTATTTTTAAGCTGACATTAAAAATGTGCGACTTGTAAAACGCGACAAGTTGTGGGTTCGATTCCCACTCCAAGAAATGTGTTTTAATTTCCTGGGTTTGGTAAAAAGGTAAAGCGCGGCGTTGAGTTCCGTCACGCAATGCCCCAATTCCACGGAAAATGGGGAACGGAGTGTCTTAGCACTAGGTTCCCTCTGCCTATCCTGCTATATGCGGGATACAGCATGAAGCTATGTTTTTATGTATGTATATACATATATATTTTTTCTTTTATTTTTACTTTTAAAATTTATCGCACGAACTCAATATGTACATTTTAAAGGGACCCCTTAAACCTACCCATGGCTAACAAGTCCCAGGCACTGCTCCATTAATATAAACATGTATTTTTTATTTTATTTTTATTTAAATGTATTCTTAAGTACTGGTTAGGAAAAGCACGGCGTTAGGTTCCGCCACTTAACACTCGTCGCTTTTATAGGGGATAGTAATCTCTATTTATTCCGCAATAAAGCGAGAAATGAATCAAATGAGCATAGATAAAAAAACATTATGACAACATCCCAAATTTGGAACGATATTTTTTTCAGATGTAAATAATTTATTTGGAACTATAGGCTGTTTCAAACATATATTTAAAAAAAAAATGAATATTTGATATTACATGTAAATGTCAGTGTCTATTGATTTTGACATGAGCTCTGACATTTAGAGCGTACTTAGTGGCAGAGGTTAAATGTTATAGGGCATAGTTGGTCGCTACGAAAGGTTATAGTTCAGCAGTTTTTGAATATTTTTTATACTTTAAAGTGTTAAGTACACACTTAGAAAACGAAATATATTTTTAGAAAACGTATAGTATCAAGCGACTATAAACGCGATAGGTTGTGGGTTCGATTTCCACTCGGGGGAATAATATGTAGCTTATTTTCGTTTCTCCACTCTTTGTAGTGTATTTCTGTTGTATCTCGCAACGTCTTGAATTCGGAAAGGAATCGGTGAGCGGAGTGTCTTTACACTAGGTAATCTCTGACTACCTTGCTATGGAGGATACAGCGTAAATAATTATCGCACCGTTAGAAATATAGTAACCAATTTAAAAAATGAATTTTTTAGGGAAACGTCAATATAAAATTATATATTTAAGTTTTAAGAAAAGTAATTATTTCTTTTTTTAATTATATTTTAATTTATATTCTTGTTTTAATTAAACTCGATAAATATCGTTGTCATAAGTCGTTTCGTGGCATAAAACCATATTTTTTTAATTAGGTCCCTATAATTCTAAAGGTGCGTTATGTGTATGTATGTAGCTATATCATATTAATTTCCTAATATCGTAACGATTTTTTTTTAATATAATACCGTAATAGATAATAAAAGAACCTGAAAACCGCATTGACACCAACGCATTCAGCCTTTAGCTGTCATTGGCTATAAACCGAGAGATGCAGATGCGCGAAACTGGATGCGCAGTAGTTCTGCTCAATATATCAAAAAAAAGGAGTTACTTTTGACATTTCATATTATTTACGTCAGTAGCGAATTTATACATTCAAGGTATAAGAAATTATTTTTTTTAGCATCACGCTGTATCCCGCATATAGCAGGGTAGGCATAGTGAATCTGAGAACCTAGTGTTAAGACACTCCGTTCCAGTGGCGAGAGGTGAAAATTTTAGTTAGGCAAGCCAGTATAATAAGAAAAGCCGATGTATATATATTTAGGGAAGCCGGTAATTTCTTTTTTTAGCTTAGACACTCCGTTCTCTTAAGATTTTCGTTCCCCACTTTCCTATATATGCAATATATTTTATATTTCCTGCAAATTCGCTTTCTTCTTACTTAAAAATATTGGCAGATGTCAATCAATGGTTGCCACCCTAGGTTATTGTATTACTAAGTTTATCCCACGACTTCGTTTGCGTGGATAAGACCTAAAATCCTATTTTCTCGTAGAAATTTCGAGACATCCTCTTAATACTCCCTTACACTCCCACAGAAGCTTACATGCCAAATGTCATCTTTCTATGTGCAGTAGTTTCGCGTGTACGTTTTATATATATACTAATACAGATAGACTTACCTCAGATATTTTAGAAAAATCTGATCTGAACCTCTTTATGTCGAGATTGTCGTCGACTGTAGTAACGTCGGGGAGGGAACACTTGAAATCATCTGTAAAAGATACATATATAATTAAGATTTTAACAAATAAAGTAAAATTATTACGAATAACTCAAAAACTACAGATCAGATGTTAGACCTTAAATAAATTTAAATGGGACACATTGAGTGGCGGAACGCAATAGCGCGCTTTGTGTTACCAGAATGAAGAAATGATAATAATTTAAATATAGTCATTCCCCTTAATGGGAATCGAACTCACAACCGTTAACAGTGAGACACTGTCCTAATTTCTACATATTGGCTATAAAAGAAATACTATTATAGTAACGCCTGTCGTGGCGCAGTGGCACAAGCTGTAAACGCAACAGGTTGTGGGTTCGATTACCACTTCAGGAAATGTAAAAGTTTAGTATTTTCATTTCCTCGGTCTGGTAACAAGGCAAAGCGCGACGTTGAGTTCCGCCACTCAGCACGCAATACCTCGATCCGGTGGAAAGTGGGGAACGAAAATGTTGAAAGAGAACGGAGTGTCTTAACACTAGGTTCTCAGGTTCCCTCTGCCTACCCTGCTACATGCGGGATACAGCGTGAAGCTATTATAGTTATAAGAAAATGTTTGTCATTAAACAAAATGCAGTGTTTGTAAACAATACGCTTTTATTATCGGTGTTTTACTTCTTTTAATAAAGCGCGGCGTTGAGTTCCGCCGCTTAAGAATGTCTCTAAATCGGGCAGAATACGATCAGCGGAGGACGTAGGGTTTGAACACTACGTTCTTTAACTATCGATAAGCTGTTTCTTTAAAGAAAACAATAAGTATTTCCTCTATCGAAGGATATTGTCATATTATACGCTATGTCTTTAACTAATCACATCTCTGGTGTTGTAGATGTTCATGGGCGAAGGTAACCACTTAACATTAGGTGGTCCTTTTGCCCGTTTTCATCCGTTATCCATAAAATAAAAAATAATAAACAAATAACTCGGACAGAATATCCTCAGGCGGAGGTTTCAGGTGTACTCTAACTACCCATAATCTCTAAATACCCTATAATAAGCTGTCTCTCTAAAGAAAATAAGTATTTCCTCTGTCCACGGATGTCTAGTTCTATTTCGTATAAAGGACCTTCTAAAAGACCTTGAGAGTTATCAAAATGGCCCCTGGAGCGCATCTGCGCAATGCATTGTATTGATCCCCCAACTCACAGCTCTATCGATTTATTCTAAAAATACACGAAGGCCCTGGAACCTTCTAAACTTTAATATGAATTATATAAAACATATTATATGAAAAATATATGTTATATATAAAACATATCACTGTCTTTTAAGTTAATTTTTTATAAGCAAAAAAGATAGTTACCTAGTAACATAGAGTCGTTATTCGTTGTACATAAAGAGGTCGTCACGAAAAGCAGGAACAGTATTAATCGATTCATTTTGATTGACTGGTTTTTTTTATTTTCACTTCAATTCAATACAATTTTTTTAATTTTTTTACTGTTTGTGTATGAGAACGTTACCCGGTGAGAAGGTAAACACTACTGGGCAAATGTTTGTAATCAGTGCTAGTCGATATTCGTAGGTAGATATCGATGTTTGGTGGCAACATCGATGTTTGGATATTTTGATATCGATGGTGTGAGGACGGGAACATCGATTTAGTTTAATTTAAGTATTTTTTATAGTGTTCTAATACTTCTTTTTAATTTGGCATAACTATTTTAAAAGAATATTCTTTGATAACATTATTTTTGTGTTTTTTTTTCTTCGTTTTTTAGTTTCTTTATGTGTATAGGTATTTTGTAAAAAATAATTAAATAGGGAAACTAGTTTTATTAGCTTCATTATTAAAATTCTAAAATGAGTTTTCTAATATATTAAACATTTGTTTTATAATTTTAATACATATTATATTTAAAAATATTGTTATCGTTTAGGAAAATATCGATGTTATTGTGACATCTGTCATTGCATATTGCTTTCCTAAATTTATTTTATCTGTCTACCAATCAATATAACACCAATAATAAAGTAAAACTTCTGTCTGTACTATAATTCATAGAAAATTTATCAATATTTGTAATTAAATATATATTTTTTTGTGAAAATCTATAATTATTTTTTTTTATATTGATTGTATTCTACAGAATAATTTATTTGAAATTACTAACAGTAATGAAAGTGACTAGAGATATTTTTATATTTACTAAATCAAAATCATATTTTTATAGTACAATTTGTATTTATTATGTTCTTCTGGCAACATTTATATTAAAAATATAACATATGAATTTACGCAAGCGCGAAGTTTTGTTGTGTTGAATATGGCGTATTGATTTTGACAGAAGGAACCTGAGAACGTAAAGTTAACACTCCGTTCTATTAAGACTTTCGTTCCCCACCTTTCTTCGAATTGAGACATTGCGTGCTGAGTGGCGGAACTCAACACCGCGCTTTGCCTTGTTACCAAAACAAGAAAATGAAATTACTTAGTAAATTAGCACTTAGTAATTTCATTTATATATTATTTTCAAGGCGTATCTCCGATATTTCATGCAGGATTCATTTAGTGGCGTAGATATCCTAGGGCCAGGTGCAAGAGGGCCTCGTAGCTCAGAGGGTCCTCTGACCTCAGCTTTGAACATAGGGAAGCATAAGAATAACAGGAAAAGAATTTTTGAAATGAAAACTTCTTTAGCGGCCTGTGCACTTTTTTAAATGGGTAAAAAATGTTAAACTCGTGTGAGGACACGTGACCTGATCAGAAATTCGTAAGACGGAGGTAGCAAATGTGATCTTTGACAGTTGAATGATAAAATAGACAATCTATTAATCTTAGAAATAAAATCAAGAAGTGTTGTGTTGGCCTGCAAAGGATATCACGTAATCGTTTCAATTCAATTGACAAATCCTCTCGATGAGTTGTTGTTATCTTTTGATTGTTTGTTGCGTTGTATCTTCCACGTGTGCGTTTCGCACTCTGCCATGATAAAATTTTCATTTCTGTTGGCACTCCCAGGGTACAATAAATTAGTTTTTTTTTTAAATTGGATTTAGGCGACTAAACTCATTGTACGCTATCATTATTCCTACCTATAATTTTAAAGGCAATGGTAAGATGGCAAAGCACGGCGTTCAGTTTCGCCACTCAGCACGCAAACAAACCCAGGAAATGAAAACTATAATTTACCTGTCGCGATTACAGTTGCACGCTTGTGCCTCTGCGCCACGACAGGCGTTAAAAAAACATCATTATTATATTAGGCCCTTAAAACTTACACTTGGGTCGTAGATCCAGGGTAGTAGTTTTTTGAAGTCGGTTTTCTTTTACAATATGCTTAAAGAAAACAATAAAAAGAGTTTAGGTATTATTTGCTATAAATTGTTTGCACACGAAGTACCTTCTCATATTACTTTGTAAGATCGTTTAATACTTACAATTGTCGTCAATTAATAACAGATCAATAATAGAACTAAGACAATATATTCATTTATACATATACAATCTATATTTTTCCTTGTGGGGGGACGAGGTTAGAATACAACTCCCCTCCGCCGCTGGGTAGCGTCGCATAAGAGGCGGGTATCCTAGTAGCCTGGTAGTAGGAGGTTCGTCCTCCCACTAGGTCACGACCACTATTTTGTCAAAGACGAACCGCCAAATATATAATGATGTGTTCCAGTTCGATGACATGTAAGCCAGGTTTTGCCTATTCCCATCCATCCTTTCCCCAGAACGTGGTGGTTCCGATGGTGAACTGCCACTACATTATTTCCTCTCCCTCCCATCTGAACACTAGGTTGGCAACGAATTTACAACCCCTCTGGTGATATAAATGTCCATGGGCGCACGTAATCACTTACCATCAGGTGATCTTTCTGCTCGCTAACCATCTTTTATCAATAAAAAAAAATCACTACATGTCACGAGAGATAATTAAAATTTTTGACAAAAAACAAAACTAACATTAAATAAAATGCACTAAACAGTAAAATTGTTAAGAATAACTCAATAACTACTCATCAGATTAAAACTAAATTTAAATGGGGCCACATCCAAATCACTAGCTATCATATAAAAAAGAATCATCAAAATTGATTCACACAGTAAGTGTAAGCGACTTTTTAAGAATTCTTAAGATTTTTTTCTTTGTATATTTATCGCCTGTCGTGACGCAGAGACACCAGCGTGCGACTGTAAACGCGACAGGTTGTGGGTTCGATTCCCACTTCAGGAAATGAAAATTCTAAATAATATTTAGTATTTTCATTTCCTAGGTCTGGCAATTAGGCAAAGCGCGGTGTTAAGTCCCGCACTCAGCAATGCCTCAAATCTGGCGGTAAGTGGGAAACGGAATTGTTGAAAGAGAGCCTAGTGTCTTAACACTAGGTTCTCAGGTTCCCTCTGCCGACCCTGCTATGTGTGGGATACAGCGTGAAGCTAAAAGAAATATAAAAAATAAACTATAAAGCTGTTCATTATAAACAAATCAGTACTAGTTCGTCGTTTCTTTTTCTGCCTGAAAACGAAACATATTTTAATTCAAAGTGGGGAACGGAATTTTTGAAAAAGAACGGAGTGTCTTAACACGAGGTTCTCTCTGACTACATTATTTCCGTGTTCTTTTCAGCACACAACACACAATGTCTCGATTTCTTGAATTACATAACGGAGTGTTTGTACACCAGTGGCGAGGCGTCCACAAAACATTGTTACAACCGGCTTACTTTAATTTGTAAAATGCCAGTATGAGAACAAAAAAAACGGTCGCCAGGAAAATGTGGAGCTCAAATTGTAATTGAGTTTGTAAAAAACAAGGTCAAGAAAGGTGTGAGAGTTTTTTTTTTATTGATCAAAGGCGGCAAGCGAGCAGAAGCCCACCTGATGGTACCTTCGCCCATGGACATCTACAACACCAGAGAAATTGTTGATGGGTTGCCAACCTAGAGGATACTGTTGAAAGGGGGAGGAGACAATGTAGTGGCCACGGCAGTCAACGATAGAAACCACCACATTCTGGGGAAAGGATGGGCGGGAAAGAGGATAACCTGGAGAGTATAAAATAAAAACATGTTCAACACTCAATATCCCGATTTCTGGCGGAAAATGGAGAACGGAGTGTCTTAACATTATGTTTTTTCTAAATAGGCGTGAAACTGCAAAAATATCTATATATAAATACGTGAAGCAAACACTTTGGATCCCTTTTTACGAAAATTACGCAAAGGAGCATGAAACTTGGCACACTTATAGTTTATATAGAGAAGGAGTGCAGAATGATAATATTTTTTTTAAATAATGCATAAAAGTATATTAAATTATTAAAACAAATGTTACACACACTACCACGGTTTAACATTCACGTTTATATAAAGTGACTTATACATTCCTGAAGACAACGCGTTGTTAACGCGTCATCGGGGCCACTAGTTAAAAAAAAACACATATTAGTCATATATTTTTATTTAATAAAGATTAATGTTTAACGTTCACATCCTTTAATATCATAAGCCTCTAAGTATAGATTTGCGTCACATGTACGAAAATATCATTTCCTACATTCCTAAGTTTTACAGTATAATTAGGCAGTATTAAGACTATAAAAAAAGTATAAAAGTTAATGTCATAACATTTTTTTATCAAAAAGGCAAAGATCGTATATTTTACAGCCATTAATTAAATATAAACTCAACTATTAACATTATAGCGAATATTTGTAAAAGATTTTTGGCTTCACGCTGTATCCCGCATATAGCAGGGTAGGCAGAGGGAACCTGAACCTAGTGTTGACACTCCGTTCCCCACTTTCTGCCGAATTGAGGCTTTGCGTGCTATGAAAATATTAAATATTGTCTAATATTTTCATTTCATGGAGTGAGAATCGAACCCACAACCTATCGCGTTTTTTGGCGTACCACGACAGGCCTTTGTATAGAAACCTGGGATATAAGTATTTAGAATTAGTCATATATTATCACAACGTCTAGTTATAATAGTCCATTATAATTTATTTTATTACACCTCTTTATTAAGTCGAGCTAAATTAAGATCTAGATTTTCTGTACGTACCTATTTCAAATTATCTTCACGCTGTATCCCGCATATAGCAGGGTAGGCAGAGGGAAACTGAGAACCTAGTGTTAAGACACTCCGTTCTCTTACTACAATTCTGTTCCCCACTTTCCGTTGTATTGAGGCACTGCGTGCTGAGTGCTTGAGTGCGGAACTCAACGCCGCACTTTGCCTTGTTACCAAACCCAAGAAATGAAAAGACTAACATTTCCTGGAGTGGGAATCGAACCCACAACCTGTCGCGTTAACAGTCGCACGCTTGTGCCTCTACGCCATGACAGGCGTTTTTTATTTCTTTTTAAATCTTAATTTTTAATATGTAATACCGCATAGACTTAATGTATGAACTAATTTAGATTTTTTTTTATATATGAGCTAGTGTTGTAGTGTGTATGAGTTAGTGTTTGTTTAGTGTTGCCTACCTACCTAAATAACTTCACGCTTTGTCCCTAGCGGGGTAGTCAGAGTTCCCGAGCCAAACGCTACGGTCCCTGTATACCTCTTTCGCCTCGTCCACAGTCACTAACCTCTTCATGCATGCCCTCCGAGGGGTCCTCATGCTTTTTACGTGACCTTCCTCCAGTATCATTGATACTGTGTTCTCGAAGGTCAACCGAGGTCTCCCCCTACCTCTCTTGCCGCTCAACTTTGCTTCATATATCTTTCTCACCATTCTTTCATTGCTCATCCTCTCGACGTGCCCAAACCACCTGAGCACGTTCTTCTTCATTCTTACTATTTTAGTTTTTGAGTTATTCGTAATAATTTAACTTTTAGAGCATTATTATTGAATACATATTTGAAGTCAATTTTCTTTTTTTTGTTTAAACGTTAATTATTATTATAAGATGTCAATGAAAAATGGATGAACCTTGGATTTGCAAGCGTTTGTTTATTCAACTCGGTATGCGATAACCATTGACTCTGAGTAATGTTCATAATAAATTTATATTTAGTATAAAAAACATTATATTGAGGCATTGCGTGCTGAGTGGCGGAACTCAACGCTGCGCTTTGTCGTTACCAGAGCGAAGAAATGAAAATATTATATATTATTTAATATTTTCATTTCCTGGAATGGGAATCGAATCCAATCCATCCTGTCGTATCGTCCAATAGAGTGTCTAAAAACGACATACACGTCAAATTATAGTTTATACGGCATTGTTGTAAAAGAACGGAGTGTCTTAACACTAGGATCTCAGGTTCCCTCTGCCTACCCTGATGTGTGCAAGATACTGAATATTACTATTAAGTTAAAAGACCACATCAGAAGCACTAACTATTGTATAAAAAAAGAATCGTCAATATTGGTTCACTCAGTAAAAAGTTATGCGGTAACACATATAAAAATTACAATCAAATTGTCACCTCCTTCCTTTTCGAAGCCGATTAAAAACGCCTATAGTGCCACAGAGACAGAAGCGACTGTAAACGCTACAGGTTGTGGGTTCGATTCCTACTCCAGTAAATGTAACAGTTTAGTATTTTCCTTCCCTGGGTTTGGTAACAAATCAAAGCGCGGCGTTGAGTTCCGCCACTCTGCACGCAATGCCTCTATTCGACGGAAAGTGGGGAACTAAATGTTTTAACACTAGGTTCTCTTAGCCTACCCTGCTATATGCAGGAAGCTGAAAAAAAGATTAAAAAGGTTTTAAATATGGGTTGAGTAAAAGAAATAAAAATTAATAATACAAGAGTTTAATACAAATAAGAACTAGTAATCGAGAGTAATAACGTAAACATGTACCTACTTAAAACTAATCTGTCAATATAATATCTACATTTAAAAAATAATTAAATGAAAATTACAGAGTAAAAATAATATTAACAAATATATTTATCTGTGGCGAAGCGTCCGTATAACACGATTCCCATAGGCTTAACTTTTACAATAAATTCAGACGCGGCAAAGTACAGCTAATGCAATTTTACGAAAACCGGATAAGAGTAAAAATGCAAGGGTACTATATTTATTTAGTTGTAATCTATATATAAATACGTGAAGCAAAAACTTTGGATCCCTTTTTACGAAAATTACGCGGACGTAGGAGCATAAAACTTGGCACACTTATAGTTTATATAGAAAAAGAGTGCGGAATGCTAATATTTTTTTAAAATAATGCATAAAAAATATATTAAATTAATAAAATAAACGTTACAACACACTTCTGTTTATAAACTATAAGTGTGCCAAGTTACATGCTGCTCCGTCCGCTTAATTTTCCTAAAAAAGGGGTACAAAGTTTTTGCTTCACGTATTCGTATATATAGATATTCGTCCAGGTCGGATCTATATATACCAGCTTACTTTTATAAAATTTTCACCCTTCGCCACTGATACTTATATGCTTCAAAATGAAACAAAAATATTATAGTCTATATTATATAATAAATATATTTGCTTCAATTCAAAAGTACCACAAATCAAAATTACACTTTTTACAGTAGAACTAATACATACATACACAGCTTCACGCTGTATCCCACATATAGCAGGGTAGGCAGAGGGAACCTAGTGTTTAGACACTCCGTTCCCCACTTTCCGCCGAATTGAACTAATAAATATAATTAAAAGCTATGACTTGAATTCAATCTAAAAGAAATTATTTTACTTATGTATCTTAAAATTTTAAATCAATGGGGGTCTTTTTAAAATATAAACATATATTTCATTTCCTTGCTCTGGTCACAAGGTAAAGCGCGGCGTTGAGTTCCGCCACTCAGCACATAAAGCCCTGAATTCGGCGAAAAATGGGGAATTTTTTTTTATAAAATTATTTTTAATTTTTTTTGTGGTACTTTTGAATTTAAACAAAAAAGATTCATCATACAAAAACTGTCAAAATGCGAGATCAAACTTATGTTTAAAGAATAAAAAAATAAAACTAAGTATTGTCTAATGCTAAACAATTAAAATGCCTATTGAAAATAAAAAAAAAATAAAACAGAAATTATTAATTAAAAATATAAAAAAAAACTATAATTAACTAATTAAAAAAATATACTTATTTTTAAATAGACTATACGAGATTTTAGTTTGTTTTTTTTTCACATAAATACATAGATTATTAATACAAATTAAAATAAGAACTATTAATAAGAATTATTAAAAAAGAAACTTATATTTAACGTACAAGATTTTTATTCCTTTTTTTAAATATAATTTAATTCTAAAAGATTTTTTATATCTTTTTTTATAATATATTTGCTTATAATGGCAACATTAGAACAAGATTAAGGCAAAGCACTTTACAAATACCTTACATATACATATATATTTTTAAAGTTATACCTATTTGGCGTGTTAGGGAAAAATGATGAGAGTAAATATTTACGTCACGAAATCCCGACACCATGAAGTTAGCAATAGAATATATTGTGAACTAGATAATGCGTTATAATAGAACTCTCTTTCAATGTATTAAATACCTTTTTTTTTCTATTAACGCCTGTCGTGGCGCACAGGCACAAGTGTGCGACTGTAAACGCGACAGGTTGTGGGTTCGATTCCCACTCCAGGAAATGTTAGTTGAGTTCCGCCACTCAGCACGCAATGCCTCAATTCGGCGGAAAGTGGAGAACGGAATTGTTGTAAGAGAGCGGAATGTCTTAACACTAGGTTCTCGGGTTTTCTCTGCCTACCCTGCTATATGCGGGATACAGCGTAAAATTTAAAAAAAGTATATATATATATATATATATATATATATATATATATATATATATATTCATCTTGTTACGCCAAAAAAGTATAACTTCTTACGTACATACACATGTTTTTTTAATTTTAACAAATGATACTAAAACATTCATCCTAATGTATAAAAACATAAAAAGTCGGAAAAAAAGAATAGAGTAAATAATGCATCTTGTTCTTACATCACAATCTATTTTTGCTTAGTAATATAAATATTATAATTAGCTTTTAATTAAAAAAAAAGATTAAGTTAACAAATTATGTTATTACAATAAGCCCGACCGAATGATTTATAACCAAAATTAAATAAATTTAATAATTCTAGAGAATATTCAAATTACCTTGAAAGTTAATAGAATTTTTATTTTTCGTTATTTATACATATTTTAAAGGAAAACAGTTGATATGAACCGAATTAATCGTACATATATCGGTATTCGAGTATACATTTAAGAAAATCTGACGTTTCATACATATTACAGTAATCTGTGGTCACATATGTCATCATATATAAAATATACACAATTAATCCGGTTAATACCAGGAAATATTACATAATATGAATAACAACATTATTTACTGTATAACGTAATTTAACAATCAATTTTCACTTTTAGATGTTTTGCCAATTTTTTCTACATCGAAATGTGGATTCGGTCTAACTTATATTAATTATTGGTATCAAAAACTAAATCCAGACCTTCAAATAGACAACATATGTCAAATTCAAACTGTACGTTTAAAAAACAAAGTAAATATAGTTAATCTAATCAGTCTTACATTTGGGCACCTTAAATCACAACAGCGCGCAGAAAGCTTAGATTAAATGTGTAAATATAAAAAAAGAACAATATACGTCAAAGTAGAATAAAAAATATTATAATAGCAAAAAATCTTAGGAAATATCTTAACACTAATAATATGAATATACTAGAAATCCTTTCCTTTTTCTATCAAATCCTCTCTTATGGCTCCTCTACACTCCCCAAGGGATCTACATGCCAAATCTCATCTTTTTATGTGCAATAGTTTTGCCTGTACGTTGCCTGTCAGTCACTCAATAACGCAAGCGCTTTATACATATAGATTTAAAGTGACTATAATATATAAAGCCTAAAACCCTAGTTTTTCCCGTTTTCAAGGGAAATTCCAGAAATCCTCTCTTAGTTCCCCTACACTTCTCAAGGAGCCTACATGCCAAATGTCATCTTTCTATGTCCAGTAGTTTCGCCTGTACGTTGTCTGTCACTCAGTAACGCAAGCGTTTTATATATATACATTTAGCATTATTAAGAGGTTCACTCCAGCCAATTAAGGTTAACACCTATCGTATTACGAAAAGGTCGTAAATTCAAGATATAAGTCAGATATTGTCACAAAAACGATATATATTACTAAATAACATTATACGCCTGTCGTGGTGCAGAGGCACAAGCGTACGACTGTATACACGACAGGTTGTGGGTTCGATACCCACTCCAGGAAATGTTAATGTTTTCAATTTCTGGGTTTGGTAACAAAGCCAAGCGCGGCGTTGAGTTCCGCCACTCAACACACAATGCCTCAATTTGGCGGAAAGTAGGGAACGGAATTGTTGTAAGAGAACGGAGTGTCTTTACACTAGGTTCTCAGGTTCCCTCTGCCTACCCTGTTATATGTGGGATACAGCGTGAAGTTAAAAAAAAAATGCAAAATAACATTATGACACACAGTCAACGGAAGTCGAATTATGACGGAGAGACGAGAGCGGAGTGTTTGTACACTAGGTTCTCTCTGACTATCCTAAATAAAAAGTGAAGTCGAATCTCTATTTTGTGATTTTAAATTCAAAAATACAAAAATGTAGTATTAACATACATACATACATAGCTTCACGCTGTATCCCGCATATGGGAGGGTAGGCAGAGGGAACCTAGTGTTGAGACACTCCGTTTCCCACTAATGTAATACTATATATATAAGCTAACTATTTAGATATATTTTTAATATACATAGATATATTATATGTAAACAATTCATTATAGAAAATTAAATGGTGGGGAAGTATTGGAAGAGAACGGAGTGTCGTAACACTAGGTACTTCTTTATATATACTATAGTATACATGTACTATAGTATTACGTCATAGAGAACATGTTGTTAGGATTTATTGTTCTTAATGGATGCTCACAATTGGCAGCCTTGCTCGCTCTTGTGACATTGAATGCATGCACCTTAGCGTCTTGATAAATAAGTGCATGACCCGTTATTTAATAATAATAATATATATTAGCCATATTAGCCATATTACCCGCATAGACAGAGAGAATCTAGTGTCAAGACACTCCGTTCTCCGCTCTTATGTCTAAAATTCACACATTGAGTGTTGAACAGCGGAACTAAACGCCGCTGAGACATTGTGTGTTGAGGTAGCGGAACAAAACGTTGCCTTTTGTGTTAATAGAACGAAGAAATGAGACTAATTAAGTATAATCATTCTCTATAGTGGGAATCGAATCGACAATTAATCGCGTTTAGACTCAGCCGCTGTTCCACTGCCCCATAATGGTCTCTTGAATAGTATTATAGAAAAAATGTTTGATTAATAATGAAATGATTCAATCACTTAATTGTAAAAAATATATATTTTGTTCTTCACACGAAGTGTAATTTTGAATGAAAATAAAGTCTTATCGCCATCTTAAGTTATTTGACAAAAATTCGAGCATAACTAACAAGATAAAAATTTATAAAGTACAGTAGAACGCAAAGAGCGGCGTTGAGTTCCGTCACTCAGCACGCAATGCCTCGATACGGCGGAAAGTGGGGAACGGAGTGTCTTTACACTAGGTTTTCAGGTTCCCTCTGCCTACCCTGCTATATGCGGGATACATCGTGAAGATGAAAAAAAAAGTAGAACCTCGATTATCCGGAGTTCGATTAACAGGAGTTTCAAGAGGCCAATTGTTTTTTTATCAGATTTTTAAACTATTTTTTCATAGTTCAAAATATCTATTTAATAATAAAATTATTACATGAGATTGTTTTTTTTTCAATTACAATGTAATTGTTAAACATGTATGTAATTGTTCTTAAAAATAATGAAAATATACCGGATAGAAAAACACGGCGTGTAACAGTTTCACGTAACTGCTAGTACAATTCATTTTCTATATACAATAAAGTCAATAAAATGTTATAATTCGATTATCCGGGGTTTTCGATTATCTGTGACCCCAGTGGCGAAGGGTTAAAATTTTAGTTAGGCAAGCCGGTAAATTTAGAGAAGCGCGTGTATATTTAGGGAAGTCGGTACATATATTTAGGGAAACCAGTAAATTTTAAAGAAGCCGATAAATATAGAGAAGCTGATATATGATGTGAAGGTATTTAGTAACTTCACTATCGAATTTTGGCGATGACCTTATTTTTAGCTCTCCACCTTTTTGAACCTTGTTTTATTGTAAAATCAATTACAATTTAAGGTCCACATTTCCGTCCTTTTTATTTTTTTAGGTCACATACTTGTACTTTAAAAAGTTAGGCAAGCCGGTGGGAACCGTATTATATGAACGTCTCGCCACTGGTGAGCCCCTATACCTATCGTTACTCCGGATAATGGAGGTTCTACTGTATAGTAAATAGCTTTCAAATATCTAACAGTTCATTATATAATTACTTCTAGATTAGAATAATTAAAAATATTAATATTTGTAGGCAAAGCTTATTTTTTTTAATTTTTCGAAAAAGACATATTTTTTATTTTTTGACATAAGAAATCTTTTGTCACGACTAAATTTATAATATTTTTGAAAAAATCGCACCATTAGAATTATATTGACTTATTTAAAAAATATCAATTTTTGGAAAAGATCATAATAAATTTGTACTTTTAAGTTTTTTGAAAAGAAATGATTTTTTTTAAATTATATTATAATTTATATACTTGTTTTAATCAAAGTCGATAAGTCGTTTCGTGGCCAAAAGTCAAAATCATGATTTTATTGATCAGGTCCCTATAATTCTAAAGGTGCGGCAATATAATTAGAAATCAATAATATTTTTTCCAAAATAACTATAATATAATTTATAAATAATATAAGGCAGTTTAAAATCACTCTAGCCATTACAATCCCTAAGAACATTATTTTTAAATTTATTTAGTTTTTTTTAATTTTTAAATATTCTTACTCAGTAGAAGACTATAAAAGCTATAATATAAATTGGCATTTTGTAGTTGAGTTTTAGGCAGTTTAGATATAAGACACTGGTTACAATAGTTAATATTTAAATTAAAAAGAAATGAACTGTCATTCTTATATATAATCTAGCTAGATAATTTAGAATAGGCTCTTTACAGTCAGATCTTAGTCAAAAAGGAACTTAAAGACCTTTTTAGTTAAGTAAAAAAAAATAAAGTGTGGTTGCTTTATTTTTTTTTCTTCTCTTGATAATATAGAGTAGGCTGTTTAAAGTCAGATCTTAGTCAAAACAGAAGTTAAAGGCTTTTTCGAGTTAATTCATAGTCATTTTACATGTACAATAAAAAAAAGTAATACTTACTTTGAATTACAACACATTATAACTAACTTTCACATCACAAAGTTTGAAAAGGCATTAATATCACTGGAAT
>JAKGSA010000014.1:476243-508483 GCA_033558755.1 Philaethria dido | reverse complement strand
CACGGCAAGAATTTTATATATACTCGTATATATATATATATATATAACAATATAACATTTACTTAAAATATAATAAGTATTTTAATTTACTTGCATATTCTAATAGATGTATTTTTAATTACCCAAAATCCAATAGAGTATGGCGGCATTGAGACATGCTTGCCATACTTAATGTGGTGCGGCTGGAGGTCTAGGTGAGGAGATTCATAGTACAGAGGCCATCCGTTCAACAAAATTGTTTTAGTTCTTCTATTATTCGATGGAGCACTTATTATATATTCATCTATATCTAAATTCTTGCCGTGAAATGCTGTGCCATTCAAAAGAAACTTAATTTTGTCCAGTTTTAAGTTGATGGCAAATATAGTAATGGCAGTTGAGTCATTTGTGTAGTTTTTGTTAGCGCAGTGTGCATAGATTCTTTGGTAGCGAGAACATTTGCAGTTTATATGCAAAACTTTGTTTCCGACTAGCTTCTTATATAGGACACTAACCCACCAGTCCGGTAGAGGTTCCAGTTTATCACTGACTAAACTATAGTTGCCTCCGTAGAAGCTTTGTCTTACTACTGTAGTTATATTATGTTTTGCCGATAAACCAAGCTTGTCCACCCATAAAGCTGTCCCAGCATACGAGTTAGAGAGTCCTGGGGCTCCTCCCCCATAAGAAGTACTAGTTTCAGTTAACCACATTGGTATATTATGATATTTTTTGGTATGATTTTGCATCACTTCTATCTGTTCTTTTAGTAAGTCAAAAGTATCCGGATCCCAGAAGTCATCTAATTTCACAGTTCTGCTGTTTAAGTAATATTGATGCCAAGATCTGACATTAATAAAATGGGAACCGTTACCCAAAAATTCAACCATATATTTGAGGCAGTTAGGTTGATGTTCCTGAGGCCTGGTAGTATCTGGTCCAACTAACATTGCTTTTTTATATCCATGATGATTTAAGACTTTCCGCAGCTTTTGAAAATCATGGGCTAAAATTTGAGGGGTAATAGTTAGATTAAAGACATGTCGAAACGAATTTGGTTCATTGCCAAGTTGAAAATCAATATCGAAATTTCTCATCTTAGAATATTCTAAGAGGTCAATAGCATTTTGGCTATCCCACTCCTCTCCGTTGCGCAAAAGCACATTGAACGTGAACAGTAACTTTAAATTCGTTCCCTTACAGAATTCATTTATTTCACTCCACTTTTTACCAGTCATAATAAAAAATGGTAAGAATTTATGGGCGCATAGTTTGTGTACAGCTGAGCATGTGCTATTAGACTTAGTATTTACATGACACTGGTTACAGGAAGCCGGAAATTCGTCTTCGGAGGTAAAAATCAAGCGCTCAGACATCGTTCCCCCTAGACGCAGTCTCGCTGGGGCCAAAGCCGAAGCTAATTCCTTAAACTTACTATCATAAAAGTCAATATCATTATAGTTCTCTATTTCAGATGTATCAATACCTATGCTAAGGAAGTCGTCTGGCATAACCGGGTGGTTCTTTTGGTGTATGTTTATAGTAATGTAGCATTTTTCTCCAATGTTATATTTAACGAATAACCCCAAGAGGGCAATGTTGGCGCAGAATATGATAGCACATGTTAATACTAACCGTCTGTTGGACAGCATTTTAATTGTTTCTGAGGATATCGGGAGACATTAACACTGAATATATATTATTTTTTGCTAAAGACAACCTCACAAGATGTTAGTGTTATGCAGACTGTCTGGTTGACGTTGTGGTGACAACTTACTACTGAACTGACAGATATTCAATATTTGTAACTATATAGGGACAGATTATAAATGTCAGTTAAAAATGTAGAATTTATATTTATTTAATTTAAATTTATTATATTGTTTTAAGTATATGGAATAAACCTTTTATTAAACTGTTTTTGTTTCACTTTGTAACTTTTGTCGATTTAAAAAAGATAAATAGGCGAATGTAAAGCTTTTGATCATTGCTACTAGATGGCAGAGAAGTTTTGAAAAAAAAAATTATTTAGCATTATTTTTTAGTACTAAACATTAAATATACCATACAGTAATGCATCTTTATTCATTTTAAATATAAATTATTATTGAATTTTATTACTTAACAAATTATAGGTTTTCTAACCGCTAACCAACATGTTTTTTCTGGCAGTTTCAAGAACTAATCCAACAACTTATTTACAGAGAAAAAATAAAGATGGCGCTACAAAATTCTAGTTCTTAAAAAGTTTATAAGCGGTAATTACTTTAGACTTTTCCTCTTAGACAATCACTATGAAATGCTTCTTTTAGTTAGTACTTTGTATGTAATTATGTATATATGCGATTTATTATTGTTTATTACCTTTTTAAATGTATACTGTACAACTTCATTAAATACGTATCTACTATATCTTTTACTCTCAGTAACGATTTTTCATGTTTAAATAATAATATTATAATAAAGTAATCTATAATCAGAATTGTGACCTGCTTATTCACTCAACTATACGTTCAAACTTACTCGGTAGATTGTGTAAATTTAAAACTTTTGTGTTTTTCTAATTTTAACTATCGCCATGTTAAGTAAAACAAAAATGTGTTTCAAACATATGATAGTGTGTGCATTATTTATTTTATTAATTTAATGTAATGGCAATGCATTATTGCAAAAATATTCGTTTTCTGGGCTTTTTCTCCACATAAATATTTAATTATGCCGAATTCTACGCTGCTGTGTTCGCATGATTTTCATAAAAAAGGTATAAAGTTTACCTTCACATATTGATAACATACCAATATTCTTAATGCGAAAGTTTGTGACGATTAATGGATGTTTGTCTGTCTTTCACACAAAAGGTACACAATAGAACTGTATGAAACTTTACAGTATTACAGTTTATACATATAGAATAACACATGGACTACCATTTATAACCATTTATACCATTTATAAAGACTTGGCCTGACTTGTGATTTGGCCATATATAGCTATCTAGTATATTATAAAAAAAAATCCCCACTGACATTTCACTAACATGAACTTATGTGAATGTAAAGGTGTAAGTTATTACTTTATTAAAAATTAGATACTATCTAACAATGATTTATGTGTATTGTGTATATCAGGGGTAAGCAACCTTTTTTAGCATGGACATATACTAATTGTGCAATTTTTCAGCGGCCCAATATTCAAATTTATATATACATTAGATTAAAAAACTCAAAATCTGATAAAATATTGAAACTTAACATAATAGCGGGAGAATATCTGTATTTGTAATATAAATAAACGCTTAGCGGGCCATATAAAATTATTAAGCGGGTCGCGGGTTGCTCACCCCTGGTGTATATCAATTGTAACCTGATTATAATAGGCTCTACTCAGTATAGATTTGCATAGTCGTGTCGGAATCTTTTATCTTATAAATATATTCATGTATCTAACTGAACACAATAACTGTAGTTAGAAATACTATGTAATTAACTTCAAAAAAGGAGTTTATCAATTCGATTGTAATTTTTATATTTGTTACCGTATAAGTTTTTTCTGGGTGAACAAATTCTTGATGATTACTTTTTTATAATTATTATATGGTCCCAATTTAAAATTAAAACGCCTGTCATGGCGCAGAGGTACAAGCGTGGGACTGTAATTGCGACAGGTAATGGGTTTGATTCCCACTCCAGGAAAAGGAATTTTTCATTTCCTGGGTTTGGTAACAAGGCAAAGCGTGGCGTTGAGTTTCGCCACTCAGCCCACAAACCCTCAATTCGGCGGAAAGTGGGGAACGGAGTGTCTTAACACTTGGTTCTCCGGGTTCCTCTGCCTTACCTGCTATATTTTATTTTATTTTTTTTTTCGACTGTGCACACACTCAGCAGCACTATATGCAGTATGCTGTTGGCCCTATTGGCCTCGACAGCGTCACCGGGCTTTGTGGGGGGCCGAGCTTGAAGAGCTCTGACCCTGGCTTGGCCTCCTTGGGAGGAGGACCATCAACTTAGAACTGCAGTGTCGGAGCTTAAGCCTACTGGGTAAGGCGTTTGATGTCCTGTTGGTTTTAGTGGCTTGACCCGGTCACACCGAGGCGTGATCGAGCCGTAGAAAAATAAGGACCTCGTCTCCACCGGCGGGGACGCGCGTAGTACGGTGCACCCGTGGCCATGCGTAGAAACTTATTTTGAAGGACTTGGAGCTTATAGAGGTCAGTCTGTGCGAACACAACACTGGCATATGTAAATATAGGGCTGACACACGTAGTGTACAGGCGGATCTTATTTTTAAGGGACATCTTATTTTTGGCGCAGACCAATGGGTTGAGTCGACTTAGGACAAACGTCGCTTTTTGTCGGACATAAGTTATATGTTCTCTGAAGGAGAGCTGGCTGTCTAGGATGATTCCTAAGTATTTGCTTGAAGTAGCCTCGGGTATGGGACCTGCTATATGCGAGATACAGCGTGAAGCTAATGTATATATATATATACTCATCGCCGCGCTTTGCCTTGTTACCAAACCAAGGTAATGAAAATTTAACAATTCCTGGAGTGGGAATCGAACCCACAACCTGCCGCTAATAATATTCCTAATTAATTATCTATGATTATATTTAAACTATTTTCATTTCTACGTAAGAGATAATTAGATAGAGTTAACAAAGTCTTTTGACTTCTCTGCTTTATAGGCAAAATGTTATTATGTATGTTTTGGTAATGTATGTGTATATTGTAATATAAATAAATAATAAATAAATAAATATATAATATATTTTTTTAATTAATTTTATTTATATTCACTATTTGTTAATTTTAAGTAATCCGGAAAATTGTTTTTAATGCTGTATGTGCCTTATTAATACATGTAACTGAATTGATCTTACTCACATACTATGTTATAACTATTCCAAAATGTTACATTGTATTGTTGGCATGTCAAATAAATAAAAAAATATGTATTGGTTTTAGGTAAAATAAAACACATAAAAATACCCGATAATGTTACTTTATTAGAACAATAGGGGAATGATTAAATGAGTTACGATTACATATTATGCTTACATTGTACATTTGAGGAGCAACACAATACAAAATACATGAGAAAAAAAATAAATCTATTGTTTAAAAAACTATTAATGAACTAAAAACTAACTTTTATTTGTAATTTCGAACTAAATTGTTGCGTTTGTGGACCTGATTGTGACATTGTTAAATACCTTTTTTGTGCTGGACTTTTAATATGTAGTCTTTGCTTATTTTTTTTTTTCATAAGATGGTATTTTGAGATCGTATTACTTTTTTGTTTTGTTATGTTGGTATTACGTCCATTTTGTATGGTATTCATTGATGATTAAATTAAAAAATATAACCGCAACATTTATTAAAAAATATAAATAAAAAATCTATTAAAACGTAATATATTATATCTGTTGATATTTAAACTAAAGAAAATAGAACAATTTAAAAAAAAATCTATGTTTAAAAAAACAAATTCAATTAATTATCTATGATAATTTAAAAAAAAAAACTAAGTACAAATATTTAAATAATATTGAACGAAGCTTTTAAGACTAACGCGAGTGTTGCCGCAACACAAAAATTTACAAGAGTCTAACTTAAATTTTGTGAAATTAAAAAAAATAAGTGAAATAAATAATTCACCAATTACTTATTTTTAAACATAATAATGAGTAAAAAGCACAATTTAAAATTTGTGACACTCGCTGAGTCATAACCGCCTTTTTATACATATGAGCGGTTTTTATTAATTATAATATTAAAATTAATTTAGAGCTCATCGTGCTTTGGCCCAGAGAACTCTTCGTGGCTGATGAAGCCGTTCTTGTCCTTGTCCTCATGTTGGAAGATCTCCTCAACCAGCTTGTCATGGCTCTCAAGCATCTGCTTGATGTCCTCACTCATCTCAGCGCCATCGGAAGGCACCATTTGCTTCTTAAGGTATTCACTTACCTAAATAATATAATTAATTAGTTATAATAAAAGATAACCAATATTCAGGTAACATTTATAATAAACATAACCAAATAAATAAAAATATTCAAGGTATATACATAATAACATTCACAAGTTCTAGAACACTGTTCTATCGATCAAGGTAACGTTCAATGCTAAGATGTAGGAACAAAAGGAAAACAATTCCAGTATAAACATAAAGCAAAGGCTATCTACTGTACAGTCAGAGACACAGATAATACACATAAAATGACAGATGTAACAGATAATCTATATTATAGTTCCATGTCAGGCGATCAGAAAATAATCATAATTAAAAAAAAAACGCGCGTGTGTACGCACGTAAGAAGTTATACTTCTTTTGGTGTAACATAAGAATCTTTGTAAAAATTTTATCCAAAGTTTATAGAGAAAACGACATTAATAATAGAAAAAAGGTATTTACATATATTGAAAGTTTTATTATAACGCACTATCTTATATTATTATTAAATAAACTTTATTTAAATATCACACAAAAATGTTCAGCTAATTTTATGGTATCGGTATTTCGTGACAGTTAATATGAACTCATCATTTCCCTAACAAAAAGAAGTATAACTTCAAAAACAGTCATTCAGGTAATACATATAATAAACATTCAATTCAGGCGTCAAGAAGCGTCAGTCAAAAGATCATTCTCAAGAGTTTCTGAGAAGTTCCAACACCGAACTACTATAGGAACCAGAGCAGACCATAAACCAGTGTAGACTGACCTCCTCCCGCGACAGTTCCCTATCGCCGTTAGAGTCCAACGCGAGGAAGGCTAACTCTATACTCACTTCTTCTCTTGACAGCATATTGTCCTGATCGGAATCGATTTCTTTGAACACGTTGGTGGATGGAGGGGAATCACCGATGTTGATAAGTTCTACGTCGAAAAAGAGGACTGCCTGAGAGGGAATAACGTTACCGGCTCCACGTTCGCCGTAGCCGAGGGAGGGAGGGATCACCAGCTTACGTTTCTCACCTGAAAAATTAAATTTAGTATTATATAAGGGTCTGCCGTGGCGCAAGAGGCAAGAGGCAAGTGTACGATTGTGACTGTAAACGGAACAGGTTGTGGGTTCAATTGCTGTTCCAGGAAATGAAAGTATTAAATAAAATTTAGTATTTTCATTTCCTCGTTCTGGTAACAAGACAAAGCGCGGCGTTGAGTTCCGCCACCCAGCATGCAATGCCTCAATTCGTCGGAAAGTGGGGAACGATAATACGTATACGAGACATCGTATGTTAAAAGCGAAACTTAACAAAACTTTAGTTAAGAAAATGCACAAAGCATTTCAAATCAAAGGCTTTATTAATTAAAACTTTATAATTTGTAGTTCATTTGTTTTCCATATACTTAGAAATATATTTCTTAGTTTCTCGCTGTATCCCGCATATAGCAGGGTAGGTAGAGGGAACCTGAGAACCTAGTGTTAAGATACTCCGTTCCCCACAATCACAATAATTATCCCTTTAACAATCGTAATTTAATGACTAAATTAAATATTATTTTCTTTATCTTATCTTTTACTTTAATTCTTACATTATTTGGAACGAAGTTCCTTATGGCGCGTTGTGAAAGGCGGCTAGACGGAAAAAATTAAGACCAAAAGTTGTAACGACACTTGCTACAGTTGCCGCGCCGTGCAGCGTTTGTTTCTCTATATGTCTCTCTCTCATAAAAAGCAAGCCAGTTATTTTTGTTTCGTGTTTGTATTTCGCATTGAACAGTGAGGTGTCGCGACGATTATCTTTGTTGAGTGTATACAGGTTTTGTGTACATATTTATTATGCATATAACTTCTTTCCCTCCTGGTTTGGCTCATCTTTTATAGTTTCACGCTTTTCCTATAGCAGTGTAGGCAGAGAGTAAAGACACTGGTCTCTGCAGTTTTACTTGTATGGAAACCATAAAACGTTATTTAAAACATAATGAGCCCATTGACCCCACAATTGGCATTGAACTCATTACCTCAGGCCTAAACAGATGGCGAATTTTAAAAATAACAGGATATGACGTTTAAAAATAAATTTTGCTCACATCTGGGTTTCTGCATACATTTTAAAAAATAACTGTACTTCAAGCAATTCTTTCGATTTCTAATTAGGGAGATTCTTAATTCGGTTGGATTTTTTTGTGTTTGCATAAGTTTGTCGGGTGAATCAAATTTGATGATTCCTATTTTATGTGATAGCTGGTGATTTTGTTGTGGTCCCGTTTTAAATTAGTTAAGATCTGACGAGTAGTTTTTGAGTTATTCGTAATTTTTGTTAGGTGGTAGGAGGTTCGTCCTCCGACTGGCTCGCGACCACTATCATGTCAAAGACGAACCGCCAAATATCTAATGATGTGTTCCGGTTCGATGGCATGTAAGCCAGATTTTCCCCTTTCCCACCCATCCTTTCCCCAAAATGTGGTGGTTCTGATAGTGGACTACTACATTGTCCCCCCTTCCATCAGTATCCTCTAGGTTGGCAACGCATCTACAACATCTCTGGTGTTGTAGATGTCTATGGGCGAAGGTAACCACTTACCATCAGGTGGTCCTTCTGCTCGTTTGCCGTCCGTTATCAATAAAAAAAAAAAAAAAAAATAGTTCGTATCGTAGTACTTTTAATTACATTTTATTTGCAGTCAGTTTTCTTTTTTTATTGTAATCTTAATTATTTTGCTTTATATATTTAGAGACTATAAGAAAACTTTAATGTTCATTTTTTTTAGAATGCTTATGATTTGAAACTTAACGTAACGAAAACACGTCACGTTGTTGTAAGACGAAGCTGGCGAGAGAGTGAGATGGGAAATATCATTTTACATACAGTACTCATTTGTAATATTAAAACATACATAATTTTTAAGTTTGGTAAAAAATAATAAATTTTACAAGAAAATTTAAAAATAATAAATTCGATTCGTTCGATTTCCACTTGGGGGAATAAATATATATGAAAGCGGAGAACAGAGTGTCTTGTCACTAAGTTCTTTGATTCCCTCTGGCTACCGTGCTATGTGCGGGATACAGCGTGAAGCTAAAAAAAGACTAAAAGCATTGTGGTGGAACTGAACGCCGCGTTTTAAAAGCTTTGAACAGTTTTTATTATTTTCGTAGCGTTTAACAAATCCTCTCGCCGCTGCACTCACGGTGATCCTAATCTCTACTACTAGTTCTGTATCACGTTCTATTTACTTAATCACTCTTTGAACAATTTAATGAAATATACGTGTACACGCTTTTTAAAGCTTCACGCTTCATCCCGCTTTGCACGTATTAGTTGCACGTTCTGTACTGTGCAACGTAAAACATGTTTGCACGGTAAAGAACTTGGTGTCAATATACTTTGTTTAACGATTTTTTACTAACTTCACGCTATATCCTATGTAGCAGGGTAGATAGTTTTTTTTTAGCTTCATGCTGTATCCCGCATATAGGCAGAGGGAACCTGAGAACATAGTGTTAAGACACTCCGTTCCCCAATTTCCGCCGAATTAAGGTATTCCGTGCTGAGTGGCGGAACTCAACGCCGCGCCTTGCCTTGTTACCAAACCCAGGAAATGAAAATACTAAAATTTTACATTTCCTGGAGAATAGAGAAATTAGTGTTAAAACACTCCGTTGTCTGATTTTCGTTCCAATTCAAGACACTGTGTGTTGAGTGATGGAAATCAACGTTGTTTTAAAAGCTGTTATTTAACATGCAATACTAGTATGTATGTTTGTTGAGATAAAGTCCTTCGACTATATTTTGAAACATATATCTTTTAGCGATTGTGCTGAAATTTTGTTAACATGTTTAGTGACAATGCATGTGTGTGACGTTATTCATAATATAAGGCCTTATCTGTATTAGAGTTCCCGTTGACGCGTTAACAACGCATTGTCTATCAATGTATATGTCACTTTATATAAACATGGATCTCAAACCATGGTAGTGTGTGTAACATTTATTTTATTAATTTAATATATTTTTATGCACTATTTTAAAAAGATATCATTGTGCACTCCTTCGCTATAAATACTATAAGTGTACCAAGTTTCATGCTCCTCCGTCCACTTAATTTTAGTAAAAACGGTGCCAAAGTATACCCTAAGTCCTTCACGTATACGTTTTTTTTAAAGCAGCCAGAAATTCCCAAAACAAGCCACAATACCATCCAAAAAAGCCAACAATTCCCAAATCAAATAAAAGCCGAATTGATATAGCCGGGTAATTATAAGTTGTAACGACGCATTCAATGCAACAAGTTCGCGTTTGAGCGGCATCGCGAGCGTCTAGTTAAATTCAACATGCATGAACAAATTCCTTACAATATAAATGTTGGAAATCAAACATGACTTCTACGTTACTATATGCTATGAAGAATAATTTGAACGCCTTTTGTGGCGCAGCGGTACAAGTTTTGGGTTCGATTCCCACTCCAGGAAATGGAATTCTTAATTTCCTGGGTTTGGTAACAAGGCAAAGGGCGGCGTGAGTTCAGCCACTCAACACGCAATGTCTCAATTCGGCGGAAAGTGGGGAATGGAGTGTATTAACACTAGGTTCCCTCTGCCCACCCTGCTATATGCGGGATACAGCGTGAAACTGTGTATGTATGTATGTAAGTGAAGAATAATATTATGCTGGTTATTCAAATTCAAATAATTTTATTAAAAATAAGAAGTTATACATCATTTTTTGAACGTCAAATAATTTACCACCGGTTCACTAAATTTAATGCCTCACACCTGAGAAGAACCGGCGCAAGAAACTCAGCGGGACTTTTTTTTTTCTCAGTCAATACTTCACAATTATTTATTAGTGGCAATGATACCTTTGAAATAGACTGGAGCGAGCATATCATTCCCAAGGCGTGTTATCATTTATAAAATCATTAAATAAGTAATAACCTTTAACACACAAACGTCTTTTCACAACTTTTTTAAATTGTAATATAGAACATTTCTGGACTTTTTCTGGGATCCCATTGTAGAAGCGTACACATTGTCCCATAAAGGAATTACGGACTCGATGCAGTCGAGTTACAGGCGCGACACGTTTAAGCATATTTCTTGTATTAATACTATGCACATCGCCAATTTTGTTAATATTATTAATATTTTTCCTAACAAACATAACATTGATAACCGACTTAAAAATAAGAGGTTTAAAAGATAACTTCGTACTGGGTTATATTGATAGCTGGTACTTCTGATGTGGTCCCATTTAAATTTAGTTAAGATCTGACGAGTTTTTGAGTAATTCGTAATCATAGTTGTTTTATTTGAAGTCGTTATTCTCTTCTGTTAAAATTTTAATTATATATTTTTTTATAATAACGAATTTTTGCATTAATACGTGAAGCAAAAACTTTGTACTCCTTTGTACAAGATATACGCGGACGGAGAAGCATGAAACTTGGCACACTTACAGTTTATATAGCGAAAGAGTGCACAATGATAATATCTTTTTAAAACAATCCATAAAAATATATTAAATATAATAAAATAAATGTTATACACACTACCATGGTTTAACATGCATGTTTATATAAAGCGACAGATACGCGTTGTTAACGCGTCAAGGAGGACACTAGTTTAATTTTTTTTAATAATTTTTTAGTACTGTATTTAACTTACCAACACACATGTCTAATAAACCTTGGTCCCATCCCTTAATGACTTGACCGACGCCGATCTGGAAGGTGAAGGGTTGGTCCCGGTCCAGGCTGTAACAAAATTAAAAAAAATATATTATTATATATATTTTAACCTGTTACCTGTGCATGACGAAATATTTCGTCACACATAAAAGCCTCAGTAGGCTTTTATGTAATGGACATGACGATATTTTTCGTCATGGAAATTAATCATAATATATTGAACGTATTACGTTCTACGTTGTTCTTATCTATTAAAAATAGTTTTACTTATAACTATGAAAACAAGTCCCCAATGTGAAACGACTTGAACAAAAGTTTATTCCCCGGTTAAGAGGTTAAGCAATAAAATTAAGTAATTTAAGGTATTCTGTCGAATACAAACTGATATTTGTGTTATTTGTCATTATTATAGTTTTCTGTGCATTTTCTTGGAAGTTTTGTTTTTTTATTTTTTTAAGTTCACGCTGTATCCCGCATATAGCGGGGTAGGCAGAGGGAGCCAGAAAACCTAGTGTTAAGACATACTTTCCGCCATTTTTTATATTAAATATTAATTATTTATTACTTGTATTAATTTCGCCTTATTAAAGTTAGTGTCCAAACACTCCGTTACCTCCTCCCACACATATAACGCATTAGAAACATATGTACATATTCTAGTACATTTAATATTGCATATTCTGTTGGAAGCATCAAATACCGTCTTGCACTAAATGTATAGGAAACTGAACACCAAACTGACAAGAGTATTTGCATTATTTAATATACTCAGATACTGTGTGTATCAATTGTGTTCAATTATATTGAATTGTAGGTTCGATTCTCATTCGGGGAGATGATTAAAGCTACACGCTGTATCCCGCATATAGCAGGGTAGGCAGAGGGACCCAGAGAACCTAGTGTTAAGACACTCCGTTCGCTTTTAACATATCCTTTTCTCAGAAATGATTATAATTAAAGTAATATTGATAAATGCCTCAATTCGGTAGAAAGTGGGAAACGGAGTGTCCTAACACTAGGTTCCCTCTGCCTACCCTGCTATATGCGGGATACAGCGTGAAGCTATGTATTTAATATTAATTTCTAGTCGTGATAAGACAACAATGACATTGAGTTTCGCAATTTTAAGCGCGTTATCTCGAAATTTGGCGGAAAGTAGAACGGAGTGTTTTTGGACTAGGTTCCCTCTACCCTGTTATGCGGAATAAAGCGTAAAAGTGGTTTTATTTCATACTTTCCGTTTTTTTAGTTTCACGCTGTATCCCGTATACAAGTACAACAGGATAGGCAGAGAATACCTAATGTTAAGACACTCCGTTCTCTTTCAACTTTTTTTTGCGTGCTGAGTGGCAGAACTCAACGCCGCGCTTCGCCTTGTTACCGAACGCACAAAATGAAAATACTAAATATAATTTAAAATGTTCCTTTCCTAGAGTGGGAATCGAACCCACGACCTGTCGCGTTAACGGTCGCACGCTTGTGCCTATGCGCCACGACTGGCCACTATTTTTTAAAATGTGATTATAGAACCGTCTCGACTATTGTAAGGTGGAAGATAAATATATTATATAAATCATTTCGTTTCCAATAAATCAATATTGTGTTGCATTTTCTATTCGATTTCGTTCTTTGTTATATATAGTAAGACAACGCATTGAGAACCAGAGAAGCTAGTGTTAAGATTAAGTTAAGTCGTGACGCAGAGGCACAAGCGTGCGACTGTAAACGCGACAGGTTGTGGGTTCGATTCCCACTCGAGACAATAATTACAGTGAAACCACTTTAATTTTTCATCTTAATTATTGATGCGAATTCAGATCGCGGCTTGGCTTAATGGTCACGCTTGGACGTTTTCTAAATGTATGTATATTTTTTATAAGCCATAGTAGTTTCACAGTATTTATAGAATTAAGCCCAGTAACAGTAACTTACGGGCATACACACTTAAAAGATAGTCGAATTTGGAACTTCTTTTATTTGAAATCAGTTAAAAATAATCATAAAAGCTAACTTAACTTGACGCTAAAAGTAATTATAAAAAACAAAAAACCCGACTGAACTAATTCTTCAAATTTAGGAAGCAAATTCAAATAAAGTAAGTTATAAAAGCTAGTTATGTGTTATATATTTGAAATGTGCTAATAAGTCCTTTCATTTGCTACCCCACACGGTACCCATCAATGATTTTTTGTTTTTATTCATGACGTAATTGCCATCGGCGCTACATTGAATTAAGAGTGACATCACATATCTAAGAACACTTGGATTATCAATACCTATCTAACGTCACCTTAATTATATAATACGGTCCAGGAGTTTGGAAGATATTGAGGTAATAAAGAATATTACAAACATACATGATACGCGCGAAAAACATAACCCTCTGACAGTCGGGTACAACAATACTATTTTCGCAATATAATCAAAATTTTCATATATCGGCGCTAAAACAAACACATCCAGTTTACCCGCCATCCACAAACAATCATATATTACACATTGTTTATTGTATGTCAAATGTATTGTTTTGTTTCAGTGTGGCGGGTGATCTGGCAAAACAAATATTAGTGTGAAGTGTTTAATAATATTGCTAATAGCGCTTTGCTTTAGTAAAAGCAGGGGTACACAACCTTTTTTCTATCTGTCCAAAATATTAAAAAAAATAATAAATGTAAAATTTAGTATTTTCATTTCTTTGATTTGGTAACAAAGTAAAGCGTGGCGTTGAGTTCCGCCACTCAACACGCAATGTCTCAATTTGGCGGAAAGTGGGGAACGGAAATGTTGAAAGAGAATGGATTGTCTTAACACTAGATTCTCTGGTTCCCTCTGGTTCCCCGCTATATGCGGGATACAGCGTGAAGTTAAAAAAAGTATAAAACACGAAATATGTAAAAAAAAAATCTGATAGAATTTAATAAATTTGTAACATAGGTAAACGCTTGGCAAGCCACATAAAATTGGTACATAGTAAAAAGTTATGGGCATACACACATAAAAAATTGTTCATTTGAGAACGTATCTTAACACTAGGATCCCTCTGCTTACCCTGTTATATGCGGGATACAGCGTGAAGCTAAAAAAAAAAATAATTGAGAACCTTTATCTTTTGAAATTAGCTAAAAATTATCTGGCAAAATAAACAATAGTGTGAACTATGTAATAATACTGCTAATAGCGTTTTGCTTTAATGAAAACAGGGGTTAGCAACCTTTTTTAATAATGGACCTATGTAACTTATCTAAATTATAAAAATTTATTTAATTTTTTTTTGATAACTGATGGCAAACGAGCAGAAGGACCACCTGATGGTAAGTGGTTACCTTCGCCCATAGCCATCTACAACACCAACCCACCTTTATACCACATAGCATGGTAGTCAGAGTTAACCTGGTGTCAAGACACTCCGTTCGTCGCATTCCGCCCGAATTCAAGGCATTGTGTGTTGAGTAGCAGAACTCAACGCCGCGCTTGCTTAGATTATAAAAATTTTTGAATATATTTTTATAGGAATGTTGACAAATCATCCTACTACCTACCTAATAACCATTCCCTAAACTGAATTTGAATCTACAACCCGAAAAAGCCAAAAAATCCCCTACATTTACACAATTTTCATATTTTAACACGAAAACGTTATTATAATTCAGAGTAAATTATCCATACATTTAAGCTAGGCATTGCATCAGATAATTCGGCATGAAACGCTATTACGCAGGCCTTTGTTCATGTAGCCGCTTATCGTATAATAACTATAGTAGTAATATTCTTGTATATTATACTAAACTATATTAAACAGGCCAGTCGTGGTGCAGAGGGACTAGTTACTTTAAACGCGACAGGTTGTGGGTTCGATTCCCACTCCAGGAAATGTTAAAACTTTAACTCCCCCACGCAATGCGTCGATTCAACGGAAAAAGGGGAACGGAGTGTTTTAACATTAAGTTCTCAGGTTCCCTCTGCCTACCCTGCTATATGCGGGATACAGCGTGAAACTAAAAAGAAAAAAAATAAAAAATAGTATTTAGTATTTTCATTTCCTCGCTCTGGTAACAAGGTAAGCGTTGAGTTCCGCCACTCAGCACGCAATTCAGTGTTGAGTGCCTATGTGTAACCTGCTATGTGCGGGATACAGCATGAAGCTAGTTAAAAAAATATAAATATTATATAATGTATGGTATAGAATATTATAGAAAATTGAACATAATTAATGCCAGTTAATATTAGATGGACGAATGGTTAAATACTGACGCATGGCTTAATGTTAATTAAGTTCTAATTTAGTTTTGATTTGAATTATGAATTAGTGAATATTGTTATGTTGTTTGTTCCTCACGAATTGAGGCCTCAATTCGGAGGAAAGTGAGCAACGGTGGTAAAAGAACGGAGTGTCTTAACACTAGGTTCTCAGGTTTTTTTTTCTGCTATGTGTATGTACACGGTAGCACGGTAGTTATAGAGATCCTAGTGGTAAAACACTCCGTAGTCGCGCGTTGAGTGAGCTCAATGCTCGCATACCAGAGCAGGGTAAAAAAATAATATAAATATAACCATTTCCTCAACTGAGAATCGAACCCAGAACTAATCACGTTCACACACCACCTTTTTAGTTTAGGGATGCTGAGAACCCAGTGTTAAGACACTCCGTTATCTTTCAACATTTCCATTCCCCACTTTCCGCCGGAACCCACCCAGAAAATGAAATTACTAAATATTATTTTAAATTTCCTGGAGTGGGAGTCGAACCCACAACCTGTCGCGTTTACAGTCGCACGCTTGTGTCTTTTTTGTAATTAATGTATAAGCAATAATTAAGAAATAATTTCAATTAACTTTGAAACCTGAAAACCGGAAAAGCTAACGTTTCTATTGCCTTCACGTTTTTTGTGAGTACACTGGAAATGTCTTCCGTTCTTTTGTAACAACAATTAGAAGCAAAGTGTAAATATTTTAACTATGCAATTAATTAAGTAGGAAGTCGTCTTGTTGCATAAATCTTCCGTATATAGCTGAGATGACTCGAGTGACTTAGTGTTAAGACACTCCGTTCTATACTTCTGAGACATTATTATACATACATACAGTTTCATGCTGTATCCCGTATGTAGCAGGGTAGGCAGAGGGAACCTGAAAACCTAGTGTAAAGACACTCCGTTCCCCACTTTCCGCCGAATTGAGGCATTGCGTGCTGAGTGGCGGAACGCGAAGCTTTGCCTTGTTACCAAACCCAGGAAATGAAATACAAAACGTTTACATTTTCAATGGTAATCGAACCCACAACCTGTCGCGTACTGAATATATTATTAAAATATTGTATGACGAGACTCAACGCGCTTTACCTAGCTGTATTGAGTCGACATATCAACGTAATAACGCTTCAAATATATTTTTAATATACAGTTCGTGTACAAAAATAAAGTTACAAGTTTCCAATTAATATTGAACTAAGCAAATACTATCGGTTATCGAAATAATATGATGAAAAATGTAACCAACGTGGCGCAGCGGGACAGCGTAAACGCGATTAGTTATAGGTTCGATTTCCTTTAGGGAAATTATTCTTATTTTTAGCTTCATGCTGTATCCCGCACATAGCAGGGTAGGCAGAGAGAACCTGAGAGCCTAGTGTTAAGACTCTCTTTCTACATTTTCATTCCCCACTCTCCACCGGATTGAGGCATTGCGTGCTGGCGGAACTCAACGCCGCGCTTTGCACAAGGCAAAGACCCAGTTATTATGAAGCAATTGTGGGTTCGGTTTCCAGTTAGGTTATTTTTAAGAAGGTAGTGTATATGTGTCGAAAATAAAGAGTCTCTTGATATTTCATTACCGATTTCAAAAATATGAAATTTTCAATTCAGCTGCATATATTTTTATATTTATTACAGAATAACTCTTCACTAGGTAAACCTTTTTGTGATCTTTTTTTATATGATAGTTACTGCTTTTGATACGGTCCCATTTAAATTTAGTTAAAATCTGACGAGTAGTTTATGAGTTATTCGTAACTACGATGTAAAGTGACATGTAATATAGGTTTTAAAACTAAGGCTTTATTATTATTTTTTGTATAAACGGAGTGTCTTAACACTAGGTTCTCAAGTTCCCTCTGCCTACCCTGCTATGTGCGGGTTTACAGCGAGAAGCTAATGACGTCTATATATATATATATATATATATATATATATATATATATATATATATGTAAAAACAAACATACATATATATGTAGGTATATATATATAAATAATATCATACAGTCTGACTGTCAGAGACAAAAGCTTCAATTACACTTAGAAAGCTTATCAAGAAAATAGCAACCCATTCAAGTGACACCATTGTACTAATAATTGTTAATTATAATTATTGTGTAAACAAAGTCAGTTGTGGCGCAGAGGCACAAGCGTGTGGCTGTGAACGCGACAGGTTGTGGGTTCGATTCCCACTCTAAGAAATAATAGTATTTTCATCTTCTCCCTTTGGTAGCAAAGCAAAGCGATGTTGAGTTCCGACACTCATCACGCAATGCTTCAATTCGGTGAGTAGGGAACGGAAATGTTAGTAGAACGGAGTGTCTTAACACTAGGTTCTCAGGTTCTTATTGCCTAGTCTATCTATGTGCGGAATACAGCGTGAAGTTAAAAAAAATATTATTGTGTTAATAAAGACACTGTGGCGCAGTGGGAAATATTACTATAGATGAGATCGTTTTAGGTTCTATGTACAGTCGTGGTAATGATTATTCCCATTTCGCAGCTCTGGTAGGACAAAACGCGGTATAGAGTTCCGTCACTCAACAGTCAATATCTTACTGTTGGGATTTCAGTAAAGCAATCAGTTATAAAGTATATATGTGGCTTTATTATTAGCGTAAGAACATAGGTTATTGTATTTCACACAGGAAAATAAAATGGGCGAAGGAACTCACACGACTTCAGCATTGCAAACATAACAAAACAAACCAAGTATTACATTGCTACCAACTTTAATATAATTAATCAACACTCACTATTGGGGAAACGTGGGGAACGGAGTGTGTGGACACTAAATTCTCTATGACTTTGGTATGCGGATTACGGCGTGAAGATAAAAACGGGTCTTACGATAAATGTTAATGTTAATACCTTTATATAACATATTAAGAGTCAATACGTGATGTTAAGTTAGAAAGTGTAAACATTATCTAAAATGTATAAATGCTTATAAATCACAATAAATTTGTATAAATTATGGTTGGAATGGAATGAAAAATGAAGGGAACTGATGTAACGAAAATGCGACACAAAAGGCATATATATATGTTATACAAAAATATTACGAAATATTAAGTAAATAAATACATATCTATATATAAATACGTGAAGCAAAAGTTTTGGATCCATTTTTACGAAAAATACGCGGACGAAGGAGCATGAAACTTGGCACACTTATAGTTTATATAACGAAGAAGTGCAGAAAGATAATATCTTTTTAAAATAACGCATTAAAAGTACATGAAATTATTAAAATAAATGTTACACATGCTACCATGATTTGACATCTATGTTGATATCAAATCATGATCCATGAAGATAAAACTTGCTGCCCGAATTCTAGACATTATATGTTTAGCGGAGCTCAACGCCGCGTTTTGTCCCACCAGAGTGAACTAATGAAAATAAAACAAATAGTAAATAATATCTTATTCCATACAATAGTTTATTTGATTCTCATTTTAATCTAAGTAACAGTTGTTAAGAAGAGTGCAGTATACATTTTTTAGTTTCGATAAATATCTTGTGAGACACGACATACTGCGACTGTGGTATAAATCTTTTAGTTTCATATATATATATATATATATATATATATATATATATATATATATATATATCGTGGTATGCTGAAGGGACCTGAGAACCTAGTGTTAAAACACTCTGTTCTCTTTCAACAATTCCGTTCCCTACTTTCCGCTGCGCTGAGTGGCGGAACTCAATACCGCGCTTTGCCTTGTCACCAGACCCAGAGAATGAAAATATCAAATATTATTTTATATTTTCATTTCCTGAAGTAGGTACCCACAACCCGTCGCGTTTACAGTCGCACACTTGTGCCTCTGCGCCACGACGGGCGATTAATTTTCTTTTCTTGTTAAAATGTTAATCTTAGAGACCTATTATGTAAGTGGAATTATTAACATATTCACGCACGTACGTAACATGTACATGTGGACAGGACACCGTGAAAGCGGGGTCAAGAAAGTCAATTGAAAGTCGAAAGTGAAATTCTTGTTTGGTTCACGACGTACACGTCATATGTACAGTTACTCACTATTGTGCCTTAGGACTGTAATAGTTGGATTGAGTTAGAATTTTAAGGCATTTTAGCCGACTTTCAGATTAAGAGGTTCTTGATTCGATTATATATATGTTTAATATGTATACATATTTTAACTTCACGCTGTATCCCACATATAGCAGGGTAGGCAGAGGGAACATGAGAAGTGTTAAGACACTCAGATCTCTTACAACAATTCCGTTCTCCACTTTCCGCCAAGTTGAGGCATTGCGTGTTGAGTGGCGGAACTCAACGCCGCGCTTTGCCTTGTTACCAAACCCAGGAAATGAAAATAGTAAACTTACATTTCCTGGAGTGGGAATCGAACCCACAACCTGTCGTGTTTACAGTCGCACGCTTGTGTCTGCGCCACGACAGACGTTAATGTTAAAAATATTTTTTTACGTGCTTAACTTTTTACTGGGTGAAGCAATTGGTGATTTTTTGTTTTATATTATAGCTATTGCTTCTAATGTGACCTCATTTATTAATTAAGATTAGTTTAGTAGTTTTTGAGTTATTCGTAATATTGTTACTTTTAGCACATTTTATTTGAAGTGCCTACTTTAGTATTAAAATCTCAATTATTTGAGGTAAGGCTTCTTACGAAAACGTCGTAATATGGAACTTGTAACGAAAAAACAACGTTTAAAAGTGTTACGAAGCTTAGTTAAGTAATATGAAAATGTAGAGAAAATTGATAAAAGGTAACCACGTGTCCGTAGTGATCAGAATAAATATTATAACAAAAACAGATTAAATATTTTAACCATAATAATTTCCCCACACGAGAATCGAATTGAAAACGGTACAATGAGTATATCAAGTATGCCACAAAGTCAATACAACGTAGCTACGTGTTAAATATCAAGCTAGTGGTTGTCACCTAATATCCTTGTTTAAATTACTGTACTCAATTCAATTGATACTTTATACTTGTACATTTTAGCTTCACGCTGTATCCCGCATATAACAGGGTAGACAGAGGGAACCTGAGAACCTAGTGTTAAGACACTATGATCTCTATAGACATTTCCGTTCCCTACTTTGCGAATTCATACATATATACTTAGCTTCACGCTGTATCCCGCATATAGCAGGGTAGGCAGAGGGAACCTAGTGTTAAAACACTCCGTTTCTCACTTACCGCCGAATTGAGGCATTGCGTATTGAGGAGCGGAACTCAACGCCGCGCTTTGCCTTGTTACCAAAACCAGGAAATGAAAAATTCCAATTCCTGGAGTGGGAATCGAATCCACAACCTGTCGCGTTTATGGTAGTGCCTCTGCGCCACGACAAACGTTTTTTTCTTTGCGAATTCAATTTACTATATCTTTATTTTTAACCTGAGAAGTAGTGTTAAGACACTCCGTTCTCTTTTAACAATTTCGTTGCCCAATTTCCGCTGAAATCAAACACGTGCTGAGTGGATTGAGAAATTCACTCTTTATTCTGTGTAACAGTGTAGGCAGAAAGTAAAACCAATGGTCTATGTATAAAATATCAATTGAAACTTATACAGCACTTTGCACTCAGGTACCAAAGACATACTCGTACATTGCATTCATAGTATACAACTCTAAATCTGGTGATGTCAGTATAAGTAACGTAATAATTAGGAATGCGCCGAAATTAGAATCCTATACTAACAAATGTTCAACTGTTTGTATGTTACTTAATTTGACATGTGATAGAGTGTATTGGTAATGTTTTGTTACCATAGTGAGATAGAATGCGGTGTTTAATACCGTCAATTAACCATGCAAGACGTCCAATACACGAAAACTGGATATTGGAGTGTTTGACTAGCTGTAGTAAGATAGAATGCGGCGTTTAGTTGCGTTGTTTAACACGTAATGTATCCAATTCGGATTAGAAGTGGAGAACGGAGGTCTCTAGTTTTTAGGTTCTCTCTAATAAAGCTTAAAGTTGATAAGAAAATAAAGCTTTTTAAACTAAGCGCCTTCATCCACATACTGCATGTATGTAGAACACATGTTTTAATTTCAGTCGGAGAGTGGAGAACTCTACTTTATAGTAAAGCTGACAAAAAAGAACTCAACGCCGCGATTTGCCTTAATACCAGAGCGAGGAAATGAAAATACTAAATATTACTTAATATCGTGTAGTGGTAATCGAACCCACAACCTGTCGCGTTTACAGTCGCACGCTTATGCCTCTGCGACACGACTGACACTTAAATATTATAACATATAAGCATTCTTCCAACCGAAATAAGAACTATTAGAAAAATTTTATATGAATTTCCCATAAAAGTAAGTTTTAAAAACTTCAATATATATATTATATATAATAATAAAGTTACCGCATGTCTGTCCTCAAAGCTCATTGAGTATCTTTCAAAGTCTTTTGTGGTCCCCTCCCGTAATCCTGTTACTGACTGAACGGCTAAACGGCGGAACCAAGTACTATATATTCTTGCTTCTGACGTATTTATTTTATAGTAACCATGTTTTCATTGAAAATCGTATATTTTTATTAAAATAAATTGAGTATTCTTAATAATAATTTGAATATCTATCTATATATAAATACGTGAAGCAAAGGCTTTGTACCCCTTTTTACGAAAATTAAACAGACGGAGGAGCTTGAAATTTGGCACACTTATAGTTTATATAGAGAAGGAGTAAATGATAATATGTTTTTTTTTCAAATAATGCATAAAAAGTATATTTAATTAATAAAATAAATGTAACACACTACCATGGTTTGACATACATGTTTATATAAAGTGACATATACATTGATAGACAACGCGTTGTTAACGCATAAACGGGGACACAAGTTTTAATAAAAGGAGAAAACTGACTGAAAACTGGACCAAACCTTGTTACAGTATTACAAATAACTCAAAAACAAATTATTAGATCTTAACTAAATTTAAATGGGACCACATCAAAAGCATTAGCTATCATACAAAACACCTCCATCTCCATCCAACCTCTTCCTTTTTTAAAGAAAGGTCGTCAGTTAATATTTATTTGAAACAGCACAGAAAATACAAAATAAATCATTTGCAATGTTCACGTGCCCGAAGGAAGCGATGCATCTTAAGGCATTGCGTGTTGATTGGCGGAACTCAACGCCGCATGTCTTAATATATCTAACTAATTTAATATTAGCTAGAAATACATAGAAATATATACCAGTAGCTCTTTTTCACATAATAAATTAGCTAGTACAATTATTTCGAATAGCTCAAAAACTTCTCGTCCGATCTTGACTAAATTTACATACGACCACTTCAGAAGTCTAGCTATCTTTTAAAAAGAAATCATCAATATCGGTTCTCCAAGTAAAAAGTTATGCGATAACATACAAGAAAGAGGGGTATTGATCTCTTCTTGAAACCTCTCTTATTAATTCTATTGCAGTCGGTTAAAACGTTCGCGTCAAACGTTTTCCAGTTAATGTATATATGAAATAGCAAAGAAAATACAAAAAAATCCACTTGCAATGGTCACGTGCCGGTAAGAAGCGATGCATCTTTCGTCTTAATACATCATTTCCTCGCAACTTACTGTGACGGACGAATTGGCGATCAAATTTAATATTTATTGGAAGAAGGCGGTCATCAATCACATAGATAGGTATAGTTGGGAATTGAAAAATTATAGGTTATGTATATAGTGAGGTGACGGCGTTGAGTTACGGCTTGGTCTAATATGAGCGGATTTTTTTAGCTTCACGCTGTATCCCGCATATAGCAAAGTAGGCAGAGGGAATCTAGTGTTAAGACACTCCGTTTCCCACTTTCCGCCTAATTGAGGCGTTGCGTGCTGAGTAGCAGAACTCAACGGCGCACTTTGCCTTGTTACCAAACTCAGGAAATGAAAATATTAAATTTTTACATTTCCTGGAGTGGAAATTGAACCCACAATCGCGTTTACAGTCGTACGCTTGTGCGTCTGCGCCACAACAGAGGAAATTGGTAAGGGTTTGAAAGGTGGAAAGTGCAGAACATAGTGATAATTAACTTATAAAGTAATATAAAACACGGCGTTGAGTTCCGCCACTTTACTCACAATATTTAAAATTACGGTGGAAAGTGGAGAAATTAGTGTCTTAACACTAGGATTTTCTACCCGCTTTGCCTTGCTGGTTAAAATGTGAAACTGGCTATGTATATAAAAACTAAGACAAACGCGGCGTTGAGTTTCGCCACTTACCACATAATATCTCAAATTTGGGCAGAGTGTGGAGAACGGAGTGTCTTAACATTAGGTTCTCATGGTTTCCTCTGTCTACCCTGCTATATGCGGGATACAACGTGAAGCTATGTGGTGTAGTACCTTGACTCTAGGTTGGTTGGGACCCAACACATTGGGTGTCTCGAATTGTGGTTAGAAAGTGAACTTAGTGTCTTATCTCTACGTTCTCTCTGACTACACTAAAAGCGAAATATAAAATATAATAAAATAAATAATAAGTCTACAGGAAGCCCGCAAGTAACTAGACGAAATAAAACAAAATGCCGTTATGAAATGTACGTTCCTTACAATTTAATCACGAATTGGTTTACTTTTTGCGAAGACTTGCAGTAGCTTAGGATGTCCGGCAAAAGTCGATATGTTGAGTGTATATATATATTTTTAGCTTCACGCTGTATCCCGCATATAGCAGGGTAGGCAGAAGGAAACAGAGAATCTAGTGTTAAGACACTCCGTTCCCCACTCTTCGCCGGGTTGAGGCATTGCGTGCTGAGTGGCGGAACTCAGCGCCGCGCTTTGCCTTGTTGAGGTACATATTGTAGACTGAGCGTTGAGTTACTGCACTTAATGTTAGTCGTGACGTGCAAGCATGTGACAGTAAACGGAACAGGTTGTGGGTTCGATTCACACTCGTGAGAACAGAGTGTCTGAACACTAGGTTCTCAGGTGCCTTTTATTACGCCACTTAGCGAGAAATATCTCGATTTCAGAGATATAGAATCGAACAGTGTTTTTACACTACGACCTCTAAAACCGGTACGTTATAAAGCATACAGCAAGTTTTTTCGTTTTTTCCATATAAATACTAATTGAATAACAATACTATACGACGTAGATCTCCGCTCAATGTCTCATAACCCACAAAAAGGAGTTCTAAGTTATAAATATTAAATTTGGCGTATCTTGTCTTGCATCTGCTACCACTAACCGTCTCTTTAAAAATTCAACAATGCGTTATAGAGCGCGCCCATTGTGAATACACTTTTAAACTTCATTTCTTATGAGTTTTAATAGTTGGCTTTGTACTTTGGTGGGATGGAATGCGGCGTTGAGTTCCGCAATTCAAAGTAAAGTCTGGATTTTAAGTGGGAAGTGTTAAAGATGTCACTCTGATTACATATTTAAAGATATTTTCTTATTAGTTTTAATAATTAGTTTTGTATTTTGGTAGTATGAACGCGGCGTTAAGCTTCGCTATTTAGTCATGTTAATATATATTTTTGTACTTTGGTAGAATGATACGCGGAGTTGAGTTGCGCAATTCAAATTTTAAAAGTAATGTCTGGATTTAAAATGGGAAGTGGAAATAGGAGGGGTCTTTGATTACATTTTTAACGATCTTTTCTTATGAGTTTTAATAGTAAGTTTTTACTTTGGTAGAATGAAACGCGGCGTTAAGTTACGCTATTAAGTTATGTAAAGGTTCTAGGTTTTCTAGTTCCCTCTGCCTACAATGCTATGTGCGGGATACAGTGTGAAGCCTAAAAATATATGTATTCAGTATAATTTTACAGTAAAATCTCGTCATAGGAAACCAGATGGGCTCGCGTATGTACTAATATTCGTAACATTTGAATACGATAGCCGCTCCCCGGACCGAATTCGATTAAATTTTCTACATTCACCAATGTTATTTATCCTGTTTCTAATATGTATCAGTAGTTAGGAGTTTAATTTTTAATTGGTGTTTGTAGGTTTGAATTTCGGAACGCCAGTCGTGGAGCAGAGGCACGAGCGTGCGACTGTAAGCGCGACAGATTGCGGGCTCGATTCCCACTCCAGGAAGTGGAATTGTTCATTTCCTGGGTTTGGTAACAAGGCAAAGCGCGGCGTTGAGTTCCATGTATTATGTGGGGAACGGAGGAGATAGGTTCCCTCTGCCTACCCTGCTATATGCGGGATACAGCGTGAAGCTACGTATGTATGTATGTAGGTTCGAGTTTTATTATAGAAAATTCAAAGTTTATGATAATTTTTGATATTTGATGTATTATATTACTTATTAGGATAGTAAGAGAGATTTAGTGTCACACCCTATTCTCCACTTTCCTCCTCAACTAGAGATTTATTTTCTGTCTAAATGGTGGGTTGCTATGCAGAATACAGCGGAAGGCTGCTTTTATTTCAGCCCACAAAAAGTGGCGAAAAAGGAAGTTGCAGAAAAAAGCTAGCACCTACTAATATTATAAATGTGAATGTAAGTTTGTTTGTTTATTACGCCAAAACTACTTAATTGATTATCATGAAAATTTGTACACATATTCTTAGAGGTGTTAAAGCATAGGACACTTTTGACATAAAAATAATTTGGCAGACAATCAAGTTTGTCAAAAAATTGAAAATCTATGTATTTGAAATTCTTCAAATGAACGCATATACGAGTACGCACTATAGACTATAGTACGTACCAGTGACGACACGGTTCCCACCGGCTTGCCTAACTTTTTAAAATACAACCATGAGACTTAAAAAGAAAGCTCCTAAATTAACCTTAAATTATAATTGACTTTGCAAAAATAACAAGCACTGACATCTTAAACACCCAAAAAAAAGGCCATTGCCAAAATTCGATAGTGAAATTAATAAATACCTTTACATCTTATACCGGTTTCCCTAAATATACCGGCTTCTCTAAATTTACCGGCCTGCCTAACTAAAATTTTCACCCGTCACCACTGGTATTTAGTATGGACTGCCTGAGCGAAGCCGCGGGTAACAGCTAGTATAGTATATAGCAAGTGTAACCACATTGTTTATTCCGCGACGTAGTTCATAAATTTGTAGATATGTAACCAGCATCTTGACTTGTCCCCGCGTCTAAATATTTCATATTTGTTCACGTTACCTTTTACGTTAGTGCTAGTGCTACTATGAATGGTAAAATATGGCGAATATTGTGGAAGTTTTAAAGTTTTTTCATGTTTTTTCTTGTTTATTATACGTATATATAGTTGACGCCTATCGTGGTGCAGAGGCACAAGCGAGCGACTGTATTCGCGACAGGTTGTGGATTCATTTTCATTTCCTGGGTTTGGTAACAAGGCACAACGCGCGGAGTTCCGCCACTCATCACGCAATGCCTCAATTCGGCGGAACGTGGAGTGTCTTAACACTAGGTTCTTAGGTTCCCTCAGCCTATCCTGCTATAGCGGGATACAGCGTGAAGCTAAAAAAAAAGCAGTGAAGAACGGAGTGTAGTAGACACTCAACTCTTTCATACTACCCTACTATGCTGGAAAAATACCTTTAAAACCGAGTAATCTCATATTCTTATATGATACTAATAATAGATATATTTCAAAATTAAATCCACAATCGTCTTAAAAGTACTACGAATATCAAGAGCACAAATCCGCTTTCGAAATTCACAAATACGGATACGTGAAGCGGAAGCTCCGTTTATTTGTAAAACTATATTTATATTTATAATGCATTATAGTACGCCTGTCGTGGCGCCGAGGCAAAAGCGTGCAACTGTAAACGCGACAGGTTCTGGGTTCGATTCCCACGCCAGGCAATGGAATTTTTCAACTCCTGGGTTTGGTAACAAAGCAAAGCGCGGCGTTGAGTTCCGCCACTCAGCACGTAATGCCTCAATTCGGCGGAAAGTGGGGAACGGAGTGTCTTAAAAGTAGATTCCCTCTGCCTACCCTGTTATATGTGGGATGCAGCATGAAGCTATGTATGAATACATTATAATAGCGATGTGGGACAGCGTTAATAAATTCGGGAGGTTATAGGTTCCATTTCCAATTTAAAAAAAAGACAATTATATCGTTTTCACGGCGTTGAGGCCTTCGGCGGAATGTGGGGGAACGGATATCTTAGAGGAAGGAGTGTTATATGCGGGATTAAAAGCGTAGCAATAGAAATATAACATATATATTATATTCCAACTAACTATTAGTCGCTGGGGAGGTCAATCTAGAGCTGATCCGTCAGTACGTACAGATTGACAATATTGCAATAGGTAAGCCGATTACCAGATTTTGTTTTAAATGAAAAATACAATTTAGTTACTTTCATATTTTTCTTTAACTTAAAGATAACCTAGTAAGACACTACGTTCTCCCCATTCCTTCTGAATTTAAAACATTATACGCTTAGTTGCGGAACTCAACGCCGCGTTCTATCATTTTTTTACTTCACGCTGTAAGCCGCATATAGCAGGGTAGGCAGGGGGAACCAGAGAACCTAATGTTAAGACACTCCGTTCTCTTTCAACAATTCCGTTCTCCACTATATACATACTATCACGGAGGCAAAATAGAGGTGTCAAAGGGACACTATAGTCAAAACACTTCGTTTTTGATATTCAGTACGAATTTGAATCATTATTAGCTAAGTAACGGAACTCAACACCACATTATATCGTATCACGGTGGCCAAATACAAGAACCAGAAAGAATTTATTGGCTGTATACTTCGTTTTCCACATTCCATCTTAATTCTAGACATTACACGCTTATTTGCGGTGCTCAACACCCCGTTCTCTCTTATCTCGGAGGCAAAGTTCAGCAATCAAAGAGAATCTATAGTCATACACTTCGTTTTGGACATTCAGTCCGAATTTGAAACATTATAAGCTAAGTAGCGGAACTTAACACCGTTCTATCTGATGATGATGATGATGACTATAGTGACAAAATACAGTACTTAAAGAGAATCTAACATACACATCTAATACACTTCGACATTCATATTCCATCGAATTCGAGACATTACATTCTTATTTGCGGAACTCAACGCCGCATTCTATCTTACTACATTGGCACAATGAAAAATTTAATACAATTCTATATTATTTTCCAAGTTGTGGTGCAATTTGGTGGGTGAGGGTTATGCAGCTAAATTTTTAAAGTCCCCACTTTAGTAAATAATATATAAGGCAGACTTCGACACATCTCAAAATATAAACTCGTTGCTTCGAACATTTCATTCCAGTTAACTGGAGTGCTTCTTTTATCTATATTTATATGTATTTTTTCTTTTTTTTACATACATACATACATAGCTTCACGATGTAACCCGCATATAGCACCGTAGGCAGAGTGTTAAGACACTCTGTTCCACTCTGCTGAGTGGCGAAACTCAACGTCGCGATCTGCCTTGTTACCAAACCCAGGAAATGAAAAATTCCATTTCCTGGAATGGGAATCGAACCCACAACCTGTCATGTTTACAGTCGCACGCTTGTGCCTCTGCGTCAAGACATGGCGTTAACTTATAGTAGTTCTAAATAAATAATTTCACTTTTTGTTTATTTGAGAAAATAACGAGCTGATGCTTTTTAAGTTATTAGTGTTCTTGGCGTAACTCAGTAGCTTTCATACTAATTTACTTCGTATTTAACGAAGAGAAAAATAACAATTCAATAAAACAATGTTCATTTGGAAAATATATACAAATGGGAGTATTTCTTTATGGAAAAAACTCGATCTATTTCAATGAAGCCTGTCGTGGCGTAGAGGTACAAGCGCGCGACTAAACGCAACAGGTTGTGGGTTCAATTCCTACTCCAGGAAATGGAAAAAAGTTTAGTATTTTAGTTTCCTGGGGTTGATAAACAAGGCAAAGCGCAGCGTTGAGTTCCGCCACTAGCACGCAATATCTACGGCGGAAAGTGGGGAACGGAGTGTCTTAGCACTTGGTTCTCAGGTTCCCTCTGCCTACCCTACTATATGTGGGATACACCGTGATGATAAAAAATCACGTGAATATTCTAATGAATATCGGCCAGAGTATGCGAGTATATCTATTTTTAGTGAACAAAGCAAAGTTACCTAGTATAGAAAGTTCGTTCGACCGGGAAATGCGATCTAACGATACAAAACGAAACTAGAATACACAAAAACTTTATATTTTTCAAACTATATTGTTTAAAAATGGTGAAATATGTAACTTTTGTATGTATATATAAGTATATATGTATGTATTATTTTTAATTTTTTTTGAAATAATAAAAATAAAATAAATTTCAAAGCATTTTCTTCTAACTCTTGTCATCTTGGCAAATCATCTTCGTTTTGAAAATTGTATTGTCATCGAATCCGGACACATGTGCATATTTTAATATAAATCTAATAGTAATAATATAGGATCGGAAACTACGTGTGAAAATTTTAGGAAGCCAATAAAGTATACAGTGATTTTTATCTCTTTTTTATAGCTTCACACTGTATCCCGCACATAGGCAGGGTAGGCAGAGGGAAACAGGGAACCTAGTGTTAAGACACTCCGTTCTCTTTTCACATTTCTGTATTCCTTTTCCGCCGAATTGAAGCTTTGTGTGCTAAATGTCGGAACTCAACGCCGCGCTTTGTCTTGTCACCAGAGCTAGGAAATGAAAATACTAAATATTATTTAACACTTCCATTTCCTGGAGTGGGAATCGAACCCACAACCTGTCGTGTTTACAGTCGCTTGTGTCTGCGCCACGACAGGCGTGTACTTAGCATGTTCTTTTTCAAATAGCTAACTAAAACTAGTACATGAGTATAAATGTTGATTTCAAGTGAAAGTGGTAGATCCGGTCAACGTTACTCAGTTTGCGTCCTCACTAAATAACGTCCCGTTATAGTCTAATACGTTCACGCTGACTCCACTATGGCGAATATTGGTTCACCCAGCAAAAAGTTATGGAAATATACACATAAAACATACAATTAAATTGATAACCCCCTTTTTCACATACATACATACATAGCTTCACGCTGTATCCCGTATATAACAGGGTAGGCAGAGGTCTAACAATGAATATATAGAGATATATATTCATATTACTTAACTAAGCTTAGGGAACTTGATCATCTATATATAAATACGTGAAGCAAAAACTTTGTACCCCTTTTTACGAAAGTTAAGCGGACACAGGAGCATTAAACTTGGCACACTTATAGTTTATATGGCGAAAGAGTGTAAATTGATAATATCTTTTTAAAATAATGTATAAAAATATATTATACTAATAAAATATATGTTACACACACTACCTATGATGTGTTGATATAAAGTGTCATACGTCACTAGGCAACGCGTTGTTAACGCGTCAACAGGGACGCGTACTTATAAATATGGACAAACTAACAATTTAAATATTAAAAGTTTATTAAATAAAATCGCTTGTAAAGTGGTTTGCGAGCAAAAAAAATGTCACCCGCCACTCCACTTTCTACAACACCTTATATATAGTGCATGGTATTTCAGATCCACATTTATGCGGGAACACGATTCATTGAAATTCTCATTTGCAAATCCTATGAGAACTATATCCTATGTATGTTACGTACACACTAATGAACCAGTGGTGATTTTTGAAGGTAACCAGTTCAAAATTCCTAACGAAATTAAATAATGAGTCTAGTGTTAAGACACTCCGTTTGTCGTTTTCTGTCTAACTTTGAGACATTGCATGTTGGATGGCGGAACTCAACGCCGCGCTTTGTCTTGCGAAAGCGAATAAAAGAACATAATTTTAAATACAATCATGAAAATCGGAAAATATATTACAAAATTTTATGAAATTTTTCACTGTAAGTTAGTCAAAGATACTCCACTAATTCCTCCGCGTTATGTCTAAATTCTAGACATAGACAGTTGAATGGCGGAACTCAACGTCGCATTACAACATAGAACAGGGAAATGAGAATATAATATAAAACTTTTTCAATACAATTGCTTTACGAAACTTTTATAATACTCGGTTAGGCGTTCGAGGTAAATTCAGTTTAACTTCTACACTTCTAGCGATATTACATGGAATAACTATAAACTATAAACGATGTAGTTAACAGTTTACACGCTAATTACTAACGTAGCTAACTTTAGACACTGTCGTTAAAATAATTTTATATGTATGAGTATTTTGGTGAAAAACAATAGATTGTCAGTTATGGCGCAGTGGTTATGTTTGATTTAATGGTAGTTTTCAGTTCGATTATGTGTTGAGTTAATGTTATTGGTAATTATTTGTTATTTGAGTCTTGACTTCACTTCACTTTTGAGTTTACGATTTAGAGTTGATGGGATGTTTATATATATATATATATATATATATATATATATATATATATATA